>BSBM01001655.1:32500-57500 GCA_027924585.1 Larix kaempferi | reverse complement strand
TCCAGTTTAAATGGCATTTTTCATAGAAGCGATCTAACTATTAGACGTTTTGATATTTCTAGTGCTTTTTTGTTGGAATCCAATGAAATATCTTTGGTGAAATCGGGTTTTTGAAGCATTCAAATTGTGTTTTTGAATGCATAAAAGGATTGGGAAATCCAAGAAAGAGAGATAATTTCACTTTCATAATTATGGATTCATAAAAGGATGGTGACAACATAATCTTAATGTGTAGAAAAGGTGGTTCATCCTAGAGATATACCATAATATGAATGAAATGCATGATTTGCAAGACTATAAGTATAATGCATTAACATATCTAGAGTAAGAAATTAATTATAGGTAAGAAATACTACTAATTCATATTCATGTAGTTGTTATTTATTCATATGTTTAATCCCTAGACTAAATTAGTAGTTTGTGTTAGTCATTTTTAGTTGTGTCACATAAAAAACACTGTCATGACTAACGTTTTTGGTCTCTTAGTCACTAATTACCCATCGTGACTAACTTTTTTGGTTGTGTAGTCACTAATTACCAATTTTTCTACTAATACTCATTCATAAAATTTTGGATGCCGTGTTTATTATGTCGAAAATGTTAGATCGTCTAAATGGATCATATATAATGATTATAGAAAAAGGTATCTACCATCAATATATATGATACACATTTATGGCAAATGTATGTTTGGTTGATGGTTTTCAAACACATTGCTATGCAAACAAAATTATGACATACTTCCAAGTGCCAATGACTTGTCATGTAAATCATTACTCATCTCCTAAAGCACTAGAGGACCTCCCATAAATACCTTTGTTGAATACTTACATACTATTCTCTACCCTCATATTTTATCTCAATCAAATTCCTTCCAATGGATCACTTTTGCACAACAAAACCCTAGATATGACGATTCAAGCTAGAAAAAGAGTCAAGAAGACTAAACTTAGAGGTTTTCTTTCAAAGGTAATAAACTTTTATGCAATTTTCTTATAATTTAAGTCATTCTTTACTAAAGAATGCATACCATCCCTAAATCATGTTGGAGATTAAGATATTTGGTTGATCTCATAATAGAGCTAGTGTGAAATCACAAATTACCTTATCTTTCCAAGGGAAGATGGTTTCTCCTTGGTCACTACTACCTCTATGCTCTCATTCACCCCTTGGTCAAAACTTGTAAGGAAAATCATTATCACCTTCATAATTTTCTATGTTTCAATATTTTGGATCTTTGAAAATATATTGAAAATGAACCTTGTTAACTTTTACAGTCTCTTCAATTTCTTTTTCCTTTGACCCGGAGGAACAAACATCTCCGTCAAAGGTACAACAATAGAATACAAATGATGACACTTTCGATCGGAGGAATAAGAAATCTCCGTCAGGGATAAAGTACAAAAGTAATACATACAATATACAAGTGAATATCTTCTGAAGTTACAAATACATCAACACTCCCTCTTAACTAGGAAGGTATTCTCTTTTCATAGGTCATCAATACATATAGGCACAAGTCTTCACTTCTGGAGCTAGATCATCGTCACTAGACCACGGAGCATCATCGTCACTGCTACTGTACTTGTCATCTCGATCACTGGGCTATCTCTCAATTCTTCTCGCCATAAAAAGTTCTACAGAGCCAACCCTTTTTCATGTTGGTTGTAGGCCTAGCCTCCTGTAGGTCTTCATCATCTCTGCGAGCTAGCCATCCTGTGGAATCCTTAGGACTGATTACATGCGTCAACAAAACCTTGAAAGAGCATCCCAGGACTTTTACGAGCACACAACTCAACCTATCGGATCTCCCAGGATATTTTACATGTGACCTTTACAAAACCTTAAAAGAGTGTCTTGCTCAACAAGAACTCTAAAGAGAATCCAAGGCCTTTTACGTGACTAGAACAACCTATCCGAACCTCTAGGACTGATTACATGTAATCTCCAAAAAACCTTAAAAGAGTGTCTTTCCCAACAAGAACTCTAAAGAGCATCTGAGGACTTTTACATGCCTAGCACAACTTGTACAGATCTCCAAGACGTATTACATGTGGTCCCCACAAAACCTTAAAAGAGTGTCTTTCCTAGCAAGAACTCTAAAGAGCATCTGAGGCCTTTTCGTTACTCGCATAACCTGTCCGGATCTCCAGGACGTATTACATGTGGTCTAGAAAAACCTTAAAAGAGTGTCTTTTTCAACAAGAACTCTAAAGAGCATCCGAGACCTTTTACGTGACTAGCACAACCTCTCTGGATCTCTAGGACGTATTACATGCTACCCTTGCACAAATTTTCCACGGCCACAAAGTACCATCCTGATACTCAAGGTCAACCTGATCATCCTCGCACAAAGCATCATCCTGATTCTCATGATCATACTGATCATCATCATACAGTACATCATCCTGATGCACATCATCATCGCATGATCATCCTGATCATCGTCCTGATGCATATCATCATGGCATTATCATCCTGATCATCGTCACAACATCATCCTAATGCTTATCATCATCGTATGATCATCGTCACAGCATCGTCCTGATGCTCATCACACAACGCTTACATCCACAGTCATGGGAAGGATCCTCCTACCACCATGCTTGGAATGGCTCCTGCAAATGTGTCCCATCACTTCTTCCTCGAAGTATCTTCTATCTGAAGAACACCAAGCCTCTCTCTGAAGTACTCAAACTTCACTCTAGCTAGTGGTTTGTTCAACACATCTACAATCTGCTCATCTGTCGCAACATACCGGAGCTTCACTGCTCTTCTCTGCACCATATCCTTGATATAGTGATATTCGATCTCGATGTGCTTCGACCTGTCATGGAACACCAGATTCTCTAACAACTTCACACAACTTTGGTTGTCAAAATAGATACAGGGAGAAGTCAACTCGAGATCAAATAAATCAGACAGTAGCTTCCTTAGCTATACTACCTCACAACTAGCCAAACAAGCTGCAACATACTTTGCTTCGGTTGTACTCAGTGCTATGCAGGATTGCTTCCTGCTAAACCAAGTGATCACACCTGATCCCATACTGAAGCAGCACACCGAAGTGATATTCCTATCTGCAGCACTGCCTGCCCAATCTGAATCAACATAACCCTCCAGGTTAAACTTTTGATTCGCATCATACTTGAGCCCATAATCAACCCTACCCTTCAGGTACCTCAGAATATGCTTTACAACAATCAGGTGAACATGTCTAGGATCTATCAGGAACTGTCTCAAGGTGTTCACCGCAAAGCAAATATCTTGTCTCATGTTCGTCAGGTACATTAAGGACCCAATCATCTGATGATACATAGTGGCATCATCTGACTCTGATGAAGCATCACTCAATAGATTCAAGTTCGATGCCATAGGTGTGGCCATGGCCTTGCAGTCCATCATCCCGACCCGCATCAGGATCTCTACTGCATACTTCCCTTGTCCAAGTAAGATTCCATCTGTACTCTGTCACACCTCCATTCCTAGAAATTAATGCATCATACCCAAGTCCTTCATCTCGAACTCGACAGCAAGCTTCCTCTTCGTTTCGGCAATCAACCTATCCTCACCTGTCACAAACATGTCATCCACATACAGTAGGAGTATCACTGGATTTCCTTCCTCAACCTTTTAGTAAACGTTGGAATCCACTTTACTCTTGGTCAAGCCCAAACTGGGCAGGAAGTTGTCTATCATGTCGTACCATGTCCTAGGTGCTTGCTTCAAGCCATACAAGGCTTTGTTCAATCTGCACACATATGAATCCCTGTCATGTGTCTCAAAACTGAGTGGCTGCTCCACATACACTTCCTCTTTGACTACATATCCATCTGGTGTATCTTCCAATTCCTCATTGCAGCCAAAGCAAGTATTGTTTTGATGGAAGTGTATCTGGCTACAGGAGCAAAAGTGTCTTCATAATCTATCCCCTCTTTCTGGGAGAAGCCATGAGACACAAACCTTGCCTTGTATTTCTTTATGCTTCCATCTGCAGCATGCTTGATCTTGTAGATCCACTTGGAAGTCACAACATAATTCCCTTCTAGTATTGGGACCACATCCCAAACATCATTCTCCATGATCGACTAGTATTCCTTGATCATGGCATTCTTCCATTACTGCATCTCGGATCCTAGGAACTTTAGATTCTTCAATATCTTCAATAGATAGTTTTCTTTGAACTTCGTTGCTGGAACAAATGTTGTTGTCCTTCTTTTGTAGGTGATTGTACACGGTCTTTCCTATAAGACAAGTTCAACTGCATGATTAGAAACATCTTATATATTTCAGAACAAATTCTTACTCATAAAGACATATGTCATACAGTCATGCATTTATCTTAGACAATGCTTCAATACAACATTTATCCATATCCCATAACTTTCTAGATGTCTTCCATCTCTACCAAAACATTGTTAAGAGTGTGCACAACACCCAACATGTCAACAAAGAGTTTTCATTCTAGATAAGTAGCAATGGAATGTTGTACAGTACCATAGGCCACTTACCCATTACTTGCATATTAGTAACTAGTATGTTGTTCGTTTAATGCATCTTTTCTAATATGCATAATCTACATCCTAAATATAGGAACATAAGCATGTATATGACTGGACAACATTAACTATATAATAAATGACAATTCAAATACTTATTGTTAAGTCATGAACTTGTTTCTTTCAATTTTATATATTTTGATTGTGATTTTTATTTTAAGTTTGCTCATTTGCTTAATTTTTCTCATTTGCTTCCTTTAGGAAATTTTTGATTTTAAAGTGAATTTTTTTAAAAAATTTTGCCTTTAGATTTCTTATTATTTTTCTTTTAGGATCTGAAGGGATCAATAGGACTTATATTAATAAAGGATGTCACAAATATATTCAAAGAGTGTGGTTTATCATCTAAATTTAATTTAAAATGGAAAAAATGGTTGAATTAGGGCCAAAATTGAATGCAAATTATTCTTATAGCGCAATCATGAAAAATCAATGCAGTGGCGCTACAAGAATATCGCGCCAGCCGAAATCACCATTTTTTAAACTGAATTTCCGCATGGGTTTCATTGCTAAGTGACTAATCACATGATTGAAGGGTGTTGATACGTGTTGCTCCAGTAATCATCCTGAAAGCAGGTGCGGTTGTATCATGGAAGAGATCGTGGTAATCATCAGCTGGAACAGTGCATATCATGACAGGAGGAGGTGTAAGCTGAATTTGATGTGAAAGAAGTTATTTCACATATGCATCACTAAACTAGAGATTAGGTGGAGAGACGACATGTGCCTGAAAGTCAGAAGTTGCAGTTACAGAAGAATTTTTGGGTTTTCACAATTACAGAGAAATTAGGGCTTGCTCGTCCTGCCAGCTGGTAGCAAATTGAAGACCCGAAGACACTTGTATAGTTAAATTGAACAATTAGGTACCTCAAAAGTTGATTTAAACGTTTATAGCAAAACAGGAATAGGGTATTCCGCGTGAAACTGATAGTGGCTGCTAAATTGGGGTTTTCCTAGTAAATCTTGAACCACTACTTTTTCAAAATCTGAAAGCAGCTATTAGGTCATCAATAGAACTCTAAAAGCACATAGAATTCAGTTATTGAAAGAAGATGGGTAAAAGTTGCAAAACAAATAGGACTGAACCCACTGAGCTGAAATGAATTGACAAATTTCCAGATTGTGCAAAGCTTTTTCAAAATGTAGGTTGGTTGGATTTCTTCAAGAAAATCGATGGTTATAACACTGAGGTTTCTTATAAATTTGCCCAAAGCTATAATCAGGATATGATAGAATTTGATACTTTAAATTTTAAATTGACTGTGGAGTTAGTTGCTGAAGCTACACGAGTCAGAAATGAAGGTGAAATGTGGTTCAAAAAATTGCCTTCACTTTTAATGATAAAAAGTACCTTTTACCTGGTATTACTCCAGACTAGCGCAAAGGGGTATTAATCCAGGAGATCAGGGATGAGTGGGTGCAGCCCATTAAAATCCTACAAAGCTATATCACCTGTGAAGGCAGATATGCCTATGTCTTCAAATACCATTTTAGATTTTTACAGCATTTGGTTGGTGAATCCAAAATGAACCTTCCTTTCTTCTTGTTCAAAAGTCTACAAAAGATGTCAAATAGAATTAAGGGGCATCGTGATCATACTACACAATCTATCTTCCATCATGGTTTGATCAAGCTCATTATCAGTATTGTTCTACAACGAGAAGGGAAGACATAGGAGCAATTTTTATTTTGGTTTGGTTTTCAAACCAAGCAAAAAGAGCAGCAAACCAAAAAACGTGTAGACAAAGGGCAAAATCTAGTCGGAAAACTAGGTCAGAAGATCAAGTCTGAAGACAAGAAAGATATTAAACTTGAAGAAGCACCAGAGTCTTTGAAGGGTAACAGTGAACCTCAAAAGGTTGCAGCTGACAACAAAGGTAAATATTCACTTTTTTCACAAAAAGAAGATCAGCCTGAGAAACACATGGCGCCAGCAGAAACTTTCAGTGAAGAGAAAATTGTTGTCACAGAAAAGGTTGCTATAGAGAAGGAAGACATTCAAGTCCAACAAAGGATCCCCATCACTGTATTATCTGAGGATGAGGGATATCTATTAGAGGAAGATGAATCCACTGTCAAAACTGAAGCTAGGGTGGACACATACACAGAAAGTTACATTCAAGAGGATAAAACAAAGAGATCAACGAAAAAGAAAACCAAAATCGAAGCCATAGAGCTAGCCACAGTCAAACATCAAGGAAAAACTTTGAAGATGGTGTAAGAACTTCCTTCAGAATGGAGACCAAAAACCATATCTAAAAACAAGTTAAGGCTGGGTATGAAAAAGCTACTAAACCCTAGATTGAATACAAAAGAGGTAAGTGTGCTTGATGATGATTGTTCAAATGAAGAACCAAAGATTAAGAAAGAAGCAGTTATAAATAGTCTAGTTTCTCATCATATAAAAGGGAAAAAGTCATTGAGGTTAGCAAAAGACTCCAGTCTCATTCAAACAAAACTATCTGCTGTGTTTCTGGAATTAAGAGATGAAATGATAGAAGAACAACAGAAGAAGGAAATTGAAGTTTGTTATTCTGAAAATTAGCACTTGATAGATCAAACTACACCTATTGAAGCAACGAGTCAGGAAAACCCTATTGTTCATGGTGTGTCTTCAGAGCTGTTATAGGAAGATGAAGATATTTTCAGAAGGCTCAATATCCCTTGGTTGCCCAGTGAGATGCAAAATACCACAACAAGGAAGACTTTTGACTCAGACATGGAGAACCTGCAAAGAACCATCAAACAATATAGGCATCAAATGGATTGCATGCAGGAGACTAATGATGCTCTGATCCTAGCAAATAGAAGGCTCAGGGAAGATTTACAGGAAGTAAATGAGAATTATCAAGAGTTAACAACAGTTTCTAAGGAAGCCCTGAAGAGAAAGAGAAGCACAGATGTGCATTATGCAAAGTTGGAGCAGACTATCAGAGATTCGCAGCAGCAGAATGAAAAACTTACAAGAAAGTTAGCAGATACAAAAGATGAAAAGAAAAGAGCCAGGAAGAAGGCCCAAGCCTCGAATGGAATAGCCTTACTAGCTTAAGCTGCCAAAGACCTTTGAGTTGGTAGTTAGTCAGTTACTTGTAGATCTTTTAATAAATACTTTAGTTAGTTAGTTTTAGTTATGTTTTTAAAAGAAACCTTTTATCTTGTAAATATAATTTTACTTTATCCTATCGATGAGTTGGTTGAGGGCAGTTAGGGTTTAGACCCTAACTAATTTTGTAAAAAATAGTATTTAGAGAGAGGAGAAAGACAAAAACAGGGTTCGATTTTTGGGAGAACTTCAGGAGGTCTGCTAGACTTATTGATGAGCTAAGTATATAACTCTTATATGTATTTGTTGACAGAATTATGAAATATATGATCCTTTTTACACTTCAGTTTGTGTGTTGGTTTCATTGTTTAACTTGTTTAGTTGCTTAACTGATAAACTCATTGCTGGTCTATTTTTGTATGATGTCGATGCTTATCTTTTATGAATGAACTTCAATATTATGCTCTGTTGGATTTTGGTGAATATATTATGCATCTTTGTCTTCTTTTGCATATGATTCAGTTCCTAAATTGCTCATGAATGTATTCCCTGTTTGTTCCCAAACTTTATAACCAGAAAACCTATCAAAAAACCTTAAAACTTACTTTTACTTGATTGTATTTTTGAGATTGTGTTGGCGTGTTTCTTTGTGTCCTGGGAACAATTTCTGGCACAAACATCTTTGGCGCTGTTGCCGGGGAACGAAATTGAAAACAGATTTTTCCCTGGGATACTTATCACTTCACTTGTTTTAGGAGGTGACCTTAAACCAGCACATCTTTAAGGCTACTTTTCACCAAGTTTGACATAGTGGCTACTAGAGGAGTTGGAACCAGGAACATACCTACTTCACCATTGCATTTGGGTGTGACAGACCCTGAACGGATATTAAAGACAACAAGAAAAGTTAGAAGGTATCAATCTTTACCAGCCCTGTGTGCCCCTGATCAGTTGGATATCTTATCACATTCAGCTTTGTTAGAAAAAAAAGAAGAAAACTCACCTTGGTTAAGGCCTATTATCCCTGATAGCAGTTTCCATGTTTTTACTAATCCTAAATCCTTCAAGAAAGCCAAAGCTATTTCTCCTAGTAAGATACCCATTTTTCAGCTAAAACTAGGTAAAAAACCTTTTCAACCAGGTTCCAGTCAAACTTCTTCATCATCAAAGTTAGTCAGTCCAAAAATGGCAGCCCAAAATCAGCCCGTAGACATGATGGACCGGATGGTTGCAGCTAGATATGCACCATTGGTATTGCCTTAGCCTTTAAATGCACTACCTGGGGGTGACTATCAGAAATATCTTCCTAGGTTTAATGGACAGGGGGAAACCACAGCTGAAGAACATTGGGAAGCTTTCCTTAGTTATGTTTATAACCAAAACATTGAGGCTAAAGATGCATGGATGAGAATGTTTGTGCAGAGCCTTGATGGAGATGTAAGAAAATGGTTCAGACAGTTCCCTGCTAATTCCATCACTATCATTGAAGAACTTCGTGATATTTTCATGAGACAATGGGGTGACACTGAAGACCATACATATTACATAATTGAATTTGGAGCTCTTAGTAGGAAAAAGGATTAGACTGTTGCAGACTTTTCAAAGAGGTTTAACAAGATGTACAATAGAATTCCTGCAGAAATAAAGCCTACAGAAACATCAGCTAAACTTACCTATGCAAATGCCTTTGATCATGAGTTTTCTTTATTGTTGAGAGAGAGAAGACATATCCCTTTACTGAATATGTAGGATGCAGCATTGGAGGTAGAATCCAACATCTTGGCTTCTAAAAGATTAAAGAAGGAAACAACTCAGCAGCTTTATGACAGGAAAGGAAAAAAGGAAGCAGCCCCAGGAGATTCTGCTTCTCATTCTGCAGAGGGGGAAATTGATGAAATGGCTAAGTTGGTAAATATTCTGACTGCAAAATTGAACAAATTAGAGCTTGATAAAAATTCCAGCAAGCCTGCTCCGGAAGGTGAACAAAATCCAAATAATCAGAATCAATTCAGAAGGCAATTTGTTCCCCGCTTCATGCCTAGAGAACGAAGGAATAATGATATCCAGCGAGAAAGGAGAGAAAATGAGGACCAAAGGGTGCCACCACCTCTTCAAAACAATATGGTTGATGAAGAAGAAGTTGACGATGAGTTGATATTTCAAGAGAATGATCAAGATGTGAATCATTTTGGAGAGGGATTATCTGAAGGTTTTGTCACTGAGGAAGAATTTCTAAATGCAGAATACTATGATGCTGACATGTTTGAAACCAAGGATGATTTAGGTTTGGAAAAGACTGTTGTAACTGCTTCTGTCCATCAAAATGAACTCAAGAAGACTATAAATCTGAGATCAGGTCCAAAACAGGTGGTACAACCCCTAAAAAAGAAAGCAATTGTCCCTGCTAAGCAGCCATTTGAACCTGTAACAGAGAAGAAGCAAGATTCAGAAAAACATAAGAAAAACACAGAGGTTGAAGAGGTAAATAAAACTATCCAGAATTTCAATTTGGAAAATGAATTAGGAAAGTTAAAGATTCCTATACCTTTAACTAAATTGATAAAAAATCCTTCATATAAAGAATCAGTCCTTAAAATGATTAATCCAACAAGCAATCAGCCTGTTTCCGACACAGTTAATTTACAAGAGGAGAATCCTAAGATTTTCATTGGATCGGCCTTGGCTGAGAAGGCTGAGAATGAAGCAGGAGCTTCACCACCATTCTATATCACTCTGACTGTCCATGAACAGATGATAAATAATTGTTTGTTAGATTCAGGAGCATCCCACAATTTGATGCCAAAGGCTGTTATGGAAGCTTTGGGGCTGAATATTACCAAACCCTATCATGACCTGTATGCTTTTGATTCCCGAGCTGTGAAGTGTTTAGGAGTAATAAAAGATATGGTTTTCAGCCTGGTTCAGTTGCCCATGAAAAGTGTGATAATGGATGTTGTGGTAGCTGACATTACACCAAAGTTTGGCTTACTTCTCTCTAGGTCTTGGGTAAAGAAGGTTGGAGGGACCTTACAAATGGATCTCTCATATGCTACCATTCCTATGTTTGGTGGAGAAAACAGAAGGCTGTACAGAGAGCTTCAGTTCGCTTATATAGTGACAGATGACAAAAACCCCACCAATCATCCACTATATGTTGTTGCCAAAGATCTAGGAACTTGCATGTCACATTTCAGTGATGAAAACATTACTGCTGGTTTGTTACAGGTGGAAAAAGAGCAACCAGTAAAACACAGCAGAGAAGAAAAAGATGAAATGTGGCAATTATATTTTGATGGATCTTCTTGTAAAGAGGGTGTTGGAGCTGGAGTTTTTCTAATATCTCCCGGAGGTGAAACAGTAAAGCTGATGTATAAGCTTGAGTTTATTACTACAAATAACACCACTGAATATGAAGCTTTGTTGTTAGGATTAAAAGCTTCCAAAGATTTGGGTATTCAACAAATTTCTAGATATGGCGACTCTGAATTAGTTGTTCAACAAGTGAAGAACAAATATCAAGTGAAGCAGGGTTTGCTGAAAGTCTACCGTAATGAGGTATGGGATATGATTGAAAATTATTTTGTAGCTTTTAACATTACTCATATTCCAAGAGATCATAATCAGACTGCAGATTCATTAGCTTTAGCTGCTACACACTTCAGAATCCCCAAGACTACCCAGTTAAGGTATGCAATAGATGTGAGGTACAGACCATGTGTACCTGATAATGTAAAGCAATGGAAAGTTTTTGAAGATGACATGGAAATTAAAATATTTCTTGAGCTTACTCATGAGTTTTCAAATTCCCTGATTGATCAAGAGGAAGATGAAGGGGATGAATAGTTAGATGATATTGCTGAAGATGAGATAGCAGGACATAAAATTATTGAGTTAAAGAGTAACTTCATTCCAAAAGGCTTGGTACCTATGGAAAGAATATTTACAAAGGATGATACACTGTCAAAGCCTGTTGTTCAATCTTCAGAAGAAAATGTGATGGACTGCAATATTGGTTCAGCAAAACATCCTAGAATGGTCAAAATTTCTAAATCCTTGACAGCTGAACAAAGAAATAGATATATTAAACTGTTAAAAGAGCATGTGGATGTTTTTGCTTGCTCTTATTAGGAATTGAGGACTTATGACACAGGAATTATACAACATAAAGTCCCTCTAAAGCCAAATGTCAAACCTTTTCGTCAGAAATTAAGGAGGATTAATCCAGCCTTGTTTCCTGTTATTTAAAAAGAAATAAAGAAGCTATTGGATGCCAAGATCATAGCACCCCTCAGGTATTCTTCATGGGTTGCTAATATTATACTAGTTAGGAAGAAGAATGGGGAAATCAGGTTATGTGTTGACTTCAGAAATTTGAATAGATCTTCATTAAAAGACAATTATCCTTTGCCTAAAATTGAGCAAGTATTGCAGCAGGTAGTTGGGGCACAGAGGATTTCTATGGTGGATGGTTTTTTAGGTTACAATCAGATTGCTATGCATCTTGACGATAAAGAGAAAACAACCTTTACAACTTCTTGGGGAACCTTCATGTATGATAAGATGCCTTTTGGACTGATGAATGCTGGAGCCACTTTCCAGAGAGCCATGGATATTGCTTTTGTTGGAGAAAAGGATAAGTTTGTAGTAATATAATTAGTTGATATTACTGTTTTCTCACATTCAGATGATGAACATTTGAAACATTTGAAGCAAACTTTCCTGAAGTGTAGAAAATTTGGCTTGTCCTTGAATCCAAAGAAATCACACTTTGCTGTACAAGAAGGTAAATTGCTTGGTCATTTAGTGTCTGCTGATGGTATAAGGATTGATCCTGAAAGGGTAAAGGCTATATTGAAAATAATTTTTCCAAGGAGTAAAAAAGATGTCCAATCTTTCATTGGAAAAATCAACTTTTTATGTTGGTTTATACCAAATTTTGCTGAGACTATTAAACAGATCACAGTCATGCTGAAAAAAGATCAGGAAGTTAAGTGGACCACTAAAGCAAAGAGTGCATTTGAAAAAATTAAAGTGGCTCTTACTGAAGCTCCTGTATTGGTAAGTCCAAATTTTACAAAATAATTTCTCACATTCTCATTTGCATCAGAGGATACAATTGCAGCTGTTTTACTTCAGAAGAATAAGGAAGGATTGGAGCAGCCTATTGCATTTTTCAGCAAAACTCTCAGAGATTTTGAACTGAAATACAATATTTTAGAAAAGCAGGCCTATGCTTTGGTAAAAGCTTTAAATTTTTTTAGAATCTATGTGCTGCATTCTAAAGTTATTTCATTTGTACCTAATGCTGCGGTAAAAAATGTGTTAACACAGCCTGATAGTGAAGGGAAAAGAGGCAGGTGGATTGCTAAAATCATGGAATATGATGTAGAGATTAGACCTACCAAACTTGTTAAAGGACAAGGTTTAGCCAAGCTGTTGGCTTAATCAAATTGTCAGGCTCTGGGATTGCATGTCATGGCTGAAGAAATAGCTCAGGATGAAGATCAAGGATTACTGAAAAAGGAGAAGATTATGGATTATTATTCAGCATCTACATGGTATGCAGACATAGTCTATTTTTTGTGTTTTTACAATGTCTTGAGCATCTAGATAGGAAGGCTGCAAGATCTTTAAAACTTAAAACTACTAAGTATTGTCTAGTGGAAGAGCAGTTGCTCTAGAAGGATCCAGGGGGTATTTTACTCAGATGTTTAGATAAACCTGAAATTGAAAGAGTGATTTCTGAATCTCATGAGGGTGCTTGTGGAGGGCACAAGTACTGGAAGACAACAACATATAAAATTTTAAGAGCTGGATTTTATTGGCCCTCTTTGTTTGCATATGTTTATCAACAGGTAAGATCCTGTATCCCTTGTCAGAAGTTTGTGGGCAAACAAAAGTTGATGTCATTACCCCTGAAACCTATTGCAGTAAGTGCTCCTTTTCAGCAATGGGGTCTAGATTTTATTGGAGAAATAAATCCAGCCTCTTCAGGGCAACATCATTAGATTCTGACTGCAACAGACTTCTTTACCAAATGGGTGGAAGCTATCCCTACTAGGAATGCTACAGACAAAGTTATCATGGAATTTATTGAATAAAATATTCTTAGTAGATTTGGTTTCCCTCAGAAATTAGTAACAGACAATGCAAAGGCTTTCAAGTTTAAGGCAATGGAAGCCTTTTGTGAAAAGAATGGCATCCTACTGAAGCATTCAACTCCTTATTATCCTCAGGGTAATGGTTTGGCCGAATCCTCTAATAAAAACATCATTCAAAGTATCAAAAAGTTGCTCAAGCATAGTAAGAGATCATGGGATTCAATGCTGAAATATGCATTGTGGGCAGATAGGATAACAGTTAAACAAGCAAGTGGAACTTCTCCTTTCCAGCTAGTTTATGGTACATATGCAGTTTTTCTTGTTCAATTGGGAATCCCAGTGATGAAGTTTCTTCAGAATTCTCAGGAAGATCCAAATGATATATAGAGAAGGATTTGTGAGATGATAGAGTTACAACAGAACAGAGAAAAGGTGGATGAAAAGGCACAGTTGTACAGATTAAAGATCAAAAGCAGATTTGACAGGAACATCAAAGAAAACACTTTCTTTGGTGATATGGATCTAAGGTGGGATGCAAGGAAAGAACAAAAGGGTAAACATGGTAAGTTTGATAACCTCTGGTTTGGACCTTTCCTAGTGTCTAAAGTTTTGGAGAATAATACTTTTATCCTGCAGTCTTTGGAAGGTGAGGAGTTGTCCAGTCCAGTTAATGGACGATTCCTCAAGAATTTTTACAGTCTGTAAGGAGATTTTTACTTTTCATTGTACATACCGGTGTGAGTGAAGCATAATAAAGACTCCATAGCCCAATGGAAATTTGCAGACAAGTAAGCCGCGGATATAAGGCACTGGTCTACAGGTTCTTGAAGCCTCATAGGGAGGTCTTCATCCCGCAGCTGGAGCCAGATGTTAAGTCATGAACTTGTTTCTTTCAATTTTATATATTTTGATTGTGAGTTTTATTTTAAGTTTGCTCATTTGCTTAATTTTTCTCATTTGCTTCCTTTAGGAAATTTTAGATTTTAAAGTGAATTTTGTTTAAAATTTTTGCCTTTAGATTTCTTATTATTTTTCTTTTGGGATTTGAAGGGATCAATAGGACTTATATTAATCAAGGATGTCATAAATATATTCAAAGAGTGTGGTTTACCATCTAAATTTAATTTAAATTGGAAAAAATGGTTGAGTTAGGGCCAAAATTGAATGCAAATTATTCTGTAGCGCAATCATGAAAAATCAATACAGTGGCGCTACAAGAATATTGCGCCAGCTGAAATCACCGTTTTTTAAACTGAATTTTCGCATGGGTTTCATTGCTAAGTGACTAATCGCATGATTGAAGGGTGTTGATACATGTTTCTCCAGTAATCATCATGAAAGCAGGTGCAGCTGTATCATGGAAGAGATCGTGGTAATCATCAACTGGAACAGTGCATATCATGAGAGGAGGAGGTGTAAGCTGAATTTGATGTGAAAGAAGTTATTTCACATATGCATCACAAAACTGGAGATTAGGTTTAGAGAGGACATGTGACTGAAAGATGGAAGTTGCAGTTACAGAAGAATTTTTTGGTTTTCACAGTTACAGAGAAATTAGGGCTTGCTCATCCTGCCAGCTAGTAGCAAATTGAAGACCCGAAGACACTTGTACAGTTAAATTGAACAATCAAATACCTCAAAAATTGATTTAAACGTCTACAGCAAAACAGGAATAGGGTATTCCGCGTTAAACTGATAGTGGCTGCTAAATTGGGGTTTTCCTAGTAAAGCTTGTTTTCTCAAAATTCATTAAGGAAAACATAGATGTAGGCTCTAAACAAAGATCCTATCAAAGATAGATCAATTTAAGAGTTCTTTAAGACGCTGTGACAAGTGGAAATTTGAAAATTAGCAGTACAATGAACCACTACTTTTTCAAAATATGAAAGCAGCTGTTAGGTCATCAATAGAACTCTAAAAGCACACAGAATTCAGTTATTGAAAGCATATGGGTAAAAGTGGCAAAACAAATAGGACTGAACCCACTGAGCTGAAATGGATTGACAAATTTCCAGATTGTGCAAAGCTTTTTCAAAATGCAGGTTGGTTGGATTTCTTCAAGAAAATCGATGGTTATAACACTGAGGTTTCTTATAAATTTGCCCAAAGCTATAATCAGGATATGATAGAATTTGATACTTTAAAGTTTAAATTGGCTGTGGAGTTAGTTGCTAATGCTACAGGAGTCAGAAATGAAGGTGAAATGTGGTTCAAAAAATTGCCTTTCACTTTTAATGATCAAAGGTACCTTTTACCTGGTATTACTACAGACTGGCGCAAAGGGGTATAAATCCAAGAGGTCAGGGATGAGTGGGTGCAGCCCATTAAAATCCTACAAAGCTATATCACCTGTGAAGGCAGATATGCCTATGTCTTCAAATACCATTTTAGATTTTTACAGCATTTGGTTGGTGAATCCAAAATGAACCTTCCTTTCTTCTTGTTCAAAAGTCTGCAAAAGATGTCAAGTAGAATTAAGGGGCATCAGGATCATACTACACAATCTATATTCCATCATGGTTTGATCAAGCTCATTATCAGTACTGTTCTACAACGAGAAGGGAAGACATGGGAGCATTTTTTGTTTTGGTCTGGTTTTCAAACCAAGCAAAAAGAGCAGCAAACCAAAAAACGTGTAGATAAAGGGAAAACTCTAGTCAGAAAACTAGGTCAGAAGATCAAGTCTGAAGACAAGAAAGAGATTAAACTTGAAGAAGCACCAGAGTCTTTGAAGGGTAACAATGAAGCTGATCTTCACTGTTTTCACAAAAAGAAGATCAGCTTGAGAAACACATGGCGCCAGCAGAAACTTTCAGTGAAGAGAAAATTGTTGTCACAGAAAAGGTTGCTATAGAGAAAGAAGACATTTAGGTCCAACAAAGGAGCCCCATCACTGTCTTATCTAAGGATGAGGGATATCTATTAGAGGAAGATGAATCCACTGTCAAAACTTAAGCTAGGGTGGACACATACACGGAAAGTTATAGTCAAGAGGATAAAACAAAGAGATCAAAGAAAAAGAAAACCAAAATCGAAGCCATAGAGCTAGCCATAGTCAAACATCAAGGAAAAACTTTGAAGATGGTGAAAGAACTTGCTTCAGAATGGAGACCACAAACCAGATCTAAAAACAAGTTAAGGCTGAGTATGAAAAAACTACTAAACCCTAGATTGAATACAGAAGAGGTAAGTGTACTTGATGATGATTGTTCAGATGAAGAACCAAAGATTAAGAAAGAAGCAATTATAAACAGTCTAGTTTCTCATCATACAAAAAAGAAAAAGTCATTTAGGTCAGCAGAAGACTCCAGTCTCACTCAAACCAAACTATCTGTTGTGTTTTTGGAACTAAGAGATGAAATGATAGAAGAACAATAGAAAAAGGAAATTTAAGTTTCTTATTCTGAAAATCAGCACTTGATAGATCAAACTACACCTATTGAAGCAACAAGTCAGGAAAACCCTATTGTTCATGGTTTGTCTTTAGAGCTATTACAGGAAGATGAAGATATTTTTAGAAGGCTAAATATCCCTTGGTTGCCCAGTGAGATGCAATATACCACAACAGGGAAGACTTTTGACTCAGACATGGAGAACCTGCAAAGAACCATCAAACAATACAGGCATCAAATGGATTGCATGCAGGAGACTAATGATGCTCTGATCCTAGCAAATAGAAGGCTCAGGGAAGATTTACAGGAAGTAAATGAGAATTATCAAGAGTTAATAACAGTTTCTAAGGAAGCCCTGAAGAGAAAGAGAAGCACAGATGTGCATTATGCAAAGTTGGAGCGAGATTTGCAGCAGCAGAATGAAAAACTTACAAGAAAGTTAGCAGATACAGAAGATGAAAAGAAAAGAGCCAGGAAGAAAGCCCAAGCCTTGAATGGAATAGCCTTACTGGTTGAAGCTGCCAAAGACCTTTGAGTTGGTAGTTAGTCAGTTACTTGTAGATCTTTTAATAAATACTTTAGTTAGTTAGTTTTAGTTATATTTTTAAAAGAAACCTTTTATCTTGTAAATATAATTTTACTTTATCCTATCGATGAGTTGGTTGAGGGCAGTTAGGGTTTAGACCCTAACTAATTTTGTAAAAAATAGTATTTAGAGAGAGGAGAAAGACAGAAACAGGGTTCGATTTTTGGGAGAACTTCAGGAGGTTTGCTAGTATATAACTCTTATATGTATTTGTTGACATAATTATGAAATATATGATCCTTTTTACCTTTCAGTTTGTGTGTTGGTTTCATTGTTTAACTTGTTTAGTTGCTTAACTAATAAACTCATTGCTGGTCTATGTTTGTATGCTGGTGATGCTTATCTTTTATGAATGAACTTCAATATTATGCTCTGTTGGATTTTGGTGAATATATTATGAATCTGTGTCTTCTTTTTCATATGATTCAGTTCCTAAATTGCTCATGAATGTATTCCCTATTTGTTCCCGAACTTTATAACCAGAAAACCTATCAAAAAACCTTAAAACTTACTTTTACTTGATTGTATTTTTGAGATTGTGCTGGCTTGTTTCTTTGTGGCCTGGGAACAATTTCTGGCACAAACACTTATCTTTGTTTGGTTGTTGGGCGGACTCCCTCTCAATCTTTGCTTCCTTGCAGGAACTACTAGAGTGTGCTCCCTCTTGATCTTTGCTTCCTAGATTGTCTGTCTTTGAACTTATATCCATCCTAGACCACTATGCATGCTTAAGTGTGCACTAGTGTCATCATTGTGTCATCCTCAATATCTCATACATAATCATACATGCATTAGTATAATCTCAATACTATCAAAACATTATGATTCTAAATATGTATGGTCATGATCATTTCATACACAGGTAATTTGTCACAAGCATTAGTATTCAAGGTTTTAGGGAGTACTTCTTTTGCTTATGCATATTCTTATTTTGACCATAGGACTCTTCTAGTTTATCATATCATTAATCAAACTAAGAAGCATAATATGCATAGACCCATGATTATTCAAACCTATAACTTAATGAATAATCATTATCAATCATACAAAAGTATAATTATATAAGATCCTAACACAAGGTAGCATTCTAACTTGATATAGGAAAACATATCTGGATTATCATTCTTGCTAGTTATTTCTTACATACCCACATAATGTCTTCTTATTCTCTTTAATGACTTGTGCTAGTAACCTGCATATCTCATAAGTTAATCATTGTAGAACCAAATTATACATACCTCGTAAGTAGATCTTCTATGTGATCAAAGGTTATGGATGAGTCTTTTTCTTCATGTCACCATGGTCATATGTTCTTAATCTAGAACTTGATTTGTCTTTCTTGATGTACCTTTCATGTTAGCAGACAACATCATCCTCATACAACACCACGGTGCATTAGTACAATCATAAGTGTCGTAACCCTAATCAATGAATGTCTTCTATCATTCTCATGCATTCATACTTTTACTAAGGTGATAACACAAGTCTAAAATTCATCAAGATTGTACTAATAATATGAAGACAAACATATCATAAACTTAATCATGAACAGATTTCAAAACATACCTGAATCTCCTCAAGTTATACCTGTCGGGATTGCTTGTAGTCTTCTTATGTAAGGCCTTAGACTCATCTCCCTTTGGAACTGGAACTTATTCACTTATGTAGGTGTCCAATTCATTCTCTTCTATGATTAACCCAATCCACTTGGATTTGCTGAAGCTGGATCTGGAGGTGGCTAGGGTTTGACAGAGAAACCCTAAAAATCCAAACTTTGAATTTCAAACTTCTGATTGGATGAAAAGATGCACCTTGCTGAGCTAATCAAGCTGGTATACTTTAATTTTGAAATCTCCAAAATTTGACCCCTCAAAATTAGCTTTGAAAGTTTCAGATCTGCAGCTTCTGTCAAATTCTGGTTTTCTGTTCAAAATCCCAAACTAGGGTTTGATAAAACCCAAGGTTCTACCCAACCAAAAACTTCTATCTTGGTCTCTAAATTTTGATTTTGATGAGGAGCAGCCACCCGTGGTCTTGGATTCCAAAAATTCCAACTTTCTCCAAAACACTAATTTCCCGTAGCAGTGACGATCCAAAAATGAAGGTGCTTAGAATCCAATTCTGTTTGGACAGAAATATATGCCATATTGTTTCTGATGTATCTCTGAAATTTTGGATCCTTAGGGTCTGAAACTTTAGCCTGTGCTAGAATAACCTGTCATATTTCGAATGCCACAGATATGACCTCAAATGTATTCTCTGAGAGAGAGAGATATGCCAAGTGTCACAACGCGACCTGTTTATGGGATGAAACGGTATAGTGAACTTGTACAGCGTGCCACGTGTCACTGTTTCAACTTCGGCCTCTGAACCTAGGACATGTGAAACCACAGTCCGTGCCCTAATTGTCACATTTTTTGGAATTCCATTTGGAGCTTCCTAGCCTATGATATGACCTTTTTTCCTAGGTCACTTGTTTAGGACTGCATTCTGGAAGAGGCAGAAACCCTAACTTGTACAGGTCATATCTCACACAATAAAATGAATTCGATGCTATCCTTCAGACACAAGGTACATGGAAATTTCCTCTTCTACCTGTAAAAGTTTTAGATCTTGAATCTTCCCTAAAATGTATTTATAGAGAAAGTTCCACGATGAGTTGTTTTTACTATACCAAGCACTAGCTTCCGATTTGTCACAAGTGCAACAAGTGTCATAAATGCCATACCATGCCTTCCTTCAGGCTAGCTCTGATACTATGTTAAATTTTCAGAATTTAATTCAATTTGATCCATGAGCTTAATTGAGAGAACAACATGTACAACATATCAAACACAAGAAACAAGAGACACAAAGCATTTCACCAGGGAAAACCGAGAAGGTGAAAAACCCCGCAACTTCCTCAGAGATATAATGAGCATCAATACAAAGATCACAAAGATCAAACCCAAAAATAAGAGATATTATCCTAGCAGCTGATCCTCCTCCACTTGTGCACACTCCTCCTTTCTCTCACTAATGCGAAGTGAGTGAATGTGTGAATGAATAAATGAGAGAGTCACAGTCTCTATTTATACTTTACTTCACTTGACTTTTAACTCTAACTAGGTCAGCCCCAACTTAACCACTTAACATAATGCTAATTGGGTCGACCCCACTAGGGGACTTAAACACCCGATCACAACTGCCTCTAGGCCAACCTCCCTTAGGAGATTCTAATAACCCACTACCACTTGACACTGGGCCGACCCCACTAGGGTGGTCTAATACCCCTTTAACCCACATGAATCATACAGGGCTGACCCCACTAAGGTGGTCTAATAACCCATCACATATAAGTTACAACACTTACAATATAACTTGCGACACTACTCCGGGGTCTAATGCCCTGGCATACATGGGAGGATGGGCCTCAATGACTTTACATGACTCAAGTACAATAATGAATTCTACAACCCGGAGGAACAAACATCTCCGTCGGAGGTACAACAATAGAATACAAATGACGACACTTTCGATCAAAGGAATAAGACATCTATGTCGGGGATAAAGTACAAAAGTAATACATACAATATACAAGTGAATATCTTCCAAAGTTACAAATCATCAACAAGATTCCCTAGGGTAGGATTACTAGAGTTTAACAAAGTGTTTTGGTTTTTGTAAAATATAAGAGTCTTCAAGGAATTGGAGAGTGGTGTTTTATACAACGGGAAAATGGGGCCAACCAAGGAATGCATGAGGCTTTCATTAGGAAGATTAGAAAGGGACAAGGTCACAATGCACAATCCTAGATGCTCTCTAGTGGATGGGATGATTTTAGAGATCATAGAAAAGGAATTTTCTAGAGAAAAAAAATTCAAATGGACTCAAGGAGGAAAGCTACATTGAAAGGCATAAAAAAACACATGATTTCTAGACATGAAATATGCACCTAATCCTTGATTACCTCAATTACATAAACAATTTGAAGATCCATTAACCAACCTGGAAGCACATGAGCAACATGAAAACCATTCAATAGAGCACTAGCATCAACCATCCTACATCTCGATTGAATATCCCTTATCCATCAAACTCAATACCTCTTCCCTTGTCCCCTGATTTTTCCTCTGCCTCCCCTCCACCGCTTCTACACAAAATGTAATAAAATATACCCTTAATATTTGTATTTCCATATAACATAACTAAGCCCCCTTTCCCCCTTAATATGGGTAAATATATTTTCTCATTTTTGTATCATAATTTATTCGCCAATGTGAATGGAGGTGACAGGATATTGCCTATCAACTGACCCCCCCCCCACCCCTTGTGGAAAATTCGGTCAACCAATGATTGCATGAAGATTTTTTTATGAATATTAGAAAGGTACAAGGTCGCAATGCACAAACCTGCATTCTCTCTAGTGGATGGGTTGATTTTAGATATCACACAAAAGGAAATTTCTAGAGCAAAATAAATTCAAATAGACTCAAGGAGGAAAGCTACATTGAGAGGCATAAAAAAACACATGATTTCTAGGCATGAAATATGCACCTAAAATACACTTCCAATTGATAACAATCACATAAAAGATAGAAATCACAATCCTTCATTACCTCAATCCCATTAAAAATGTGAAGGTCCATTAACCAACCAAGCACATGAGAAACATGAAAACCCTTCAATAGAGCAATAGCATCAACCATTGTACATAATGATTGAGTATCCCTTGTCTATCAAACTCAATACCTCATGCCCCAGGCCCCTAGTTTTCCCTCTTCCTCCCCTCCATCACTTCTACACAAAATGTAATAAAATATACCCTAAATATTTGTATTGCATATAACATAACTAAGCCCCCTTGGTCCCTTAATGTAGGGAAATATATTTTCTCATTTAAGTATCATAGTTTATTCACCAATATAAATGGATGTGATAGGATATTGCCTACGAAATGACATCCCCGTGGGGATATTATGGTCACTTCGACGCCATTAAGGTGAATTATGTTTCCATTAGGAACAACCAATATCAAATAGTGTTATAATCACCTGCATCATCAGTATTGACATTGACATCATTGTCATCATCAACATCCTATTAAATATTGTAGAAATCATCATTGCCATATTTATCTTTGTTGATATGCATCAACATGTCGTTAGGCACACTATATTGTCGCTAGGGACCATAGGATTACATTAGGGTTATTTACAATTAATTAGGGTCTCTTAGTTTCCAAAATGGCCATTTAGGTGCTACTTCTGTCAACATGCCTAGCATTATCCTTGGCCAAACATTGGAGTTTTCCTAACACTTTTTCCTGGTGCAATTCCTTACGAACCTCCTGGCGCAATTCCAGTCACTATGTCTGGCGATATGCTTGTCTCTATACTATTTCAGATGTTTTTCCTCGCGCAATTGCTTACTCTATAGTTGGCGCTATTCTGGACATTATTTTGGAGGCTATTATGGACATAAAATGGGATGTTATTATGGACATTAATTGGGATGCTAATTGAGATGCTAATTGGGGCACTAATTAGCATCCCAATTAACGTCTAGTTTCAAAAAAGGATGCAAATAACGCCATTAGAAGTGCCATCTTGTTTAAAAACGTCCACTTTGTACAAAAAATGATGAAAAATACACTAAAAGTGATAGTGGACACTAAAAAGGGAGCTAAAACAAACACTACTCATAGGGCTTTGTTGTTGTGGTTTTATTTCCTACTGTTGCTCAGGATGAACAATCCAAGGAGAGTCGTCGTAGTTTGTAAGGATGGTGTATTTTTATTTGAGATGTTTTCATTAATGTGGTAATCAAGTAAACAATCGGTAAAATGTTGGTTTACATACATAATATTTTATAGTTTTTTTTTTTTGTTGGCAAAGTGGTGGAACTTCCTCGGCTAGCAAGTTTGCCTTTGGCTAAGTTACCATGAACCAGGGGCATCTAAGCCGTCAAAATCACCCAGGGATCGCACCCGACCTGGACTGCACCAACCCTTAACATGGTTGTATTTTTTGGTATCCACAAGATTAAAACTAACGACCTTTCTGCTTAGGGGATGTCTTACCCATACCCCGCCACCAACTGTTCCACATCTCACGAATTGCATAATATTCTATAGTTAAGTAATGGATCGTGACTGTTCTTTTTTCTATTGTGGGATGTGGATTCGGTATGAGAGATGCGATCCTCAGATGTATTCTTGTATTTCTTTACTCTTCGGAGTAAATATTATAGTCCTTGTTCCTTTGGGTCTCACCCTGCATCTGGATATAATCATCAAGCAGGGAGAATGAGCTTAGATTATGTTTTAGCGCTCTGTGTGGCGGGATTCATCCTAACCAAAGATATGAGTTATTTTTAAACTATCTCTATGGAATGGTAGAGGATATTGTCCTGACTTTAAAGGCCTAATATGTAACTTATTGACTAAAATCAAATGATATTCCATTTTTGGAAATTGACACCGTAGCTTGCGATCTATCGTCCTCTGCGCCATTTCCCTTCAATTAGGGGGATCACCGTTTTCCTTTAGTCATAATGTTTCCATACTTTGTAGCTCTAGATGCATGCTCAGCCGCATGTGTTTGATCGCCTATAAACGTCATCTACCACCCATCCTATCAGCTTTTGACAGGGCTAGTAATTTTTTTCAAGCCCTCGATCTCTGTTGATTGTTGGGAATTCCCTTTAGGTGTGTATCTTTGTAGACAACTACCCTCTGGCGTGTGGTTGTAACAATCAGTTCCCTAAGAGTTACCTCCAGTGAGGTAGAAAATGTGTCACCTTACATAGTCTATTAACACAGCATTAACGCTGAGTTATCTTCCTTGGGAGCGGAGACCTTGTAAGTCTCGTCCCATGTCCTTCCTACTTCCTATAGAATCAACTCAATATTTTAATTGAATTTTTTAACTTGTATGTAGTTGGAATATTTTTGTGACTGTTTATTGAAAATTACTTTTAATATTATATATATGTATATATATATTATTGTAGAGTTGCATCTCATATATTTCATATATTTTAACCATGGGTTTGCGTTGGCTTGTTAGTCTTATGAATTGACATACATTAGGCTTTAGCCTTTAAGAGGTGGGATGGTATTCAACTTTGCAAGGTGATGTGAATACCTAATAGGCCTCTAGGTTTAAGTGAAACCCACATTGTTCAATAAGTGTGTCAAAAACTATTAAAACCCTTTTATATATATTTGAGAATTAGCATATATATATATATATATATATATATATATATATATATATATATTGTATTATAGTGGAAATACTTTTTTATATTAGTTTTATCTACAGTTATATATTTTA
>BSBM01001655.1:0-25000 GCA_027924585.1 Larix kaempferi | reverse complement strand
GCACGAAGCTGGTATCCAAAATAACCGTAACAACAGCGCATGAGCAGAAAAAATAAAACAACGCGCATGCACCTCCGAAGGCGCGCATGCGTCTCTACTTTGGTAATGCCAAACGTCCATGTGGACAAAAGGGGCACGCACGCGCCTTTGACACGTACGCACAAAATGGCATGCACGCATTAGTGGCGCGTGCGTGCCTCGGCTTTTTTATAAAAAAGAATAGGGCTCATGGGTTTGTCATTTTTTACAGACCCGTGATCCTAATCTCCAATTCGCGAGAGCACTATCGACCTCGCGAACGCGTCTTTGTGCACCCAAATCGACCTCAACACCAAGAAATCGCCCCTACACCACAACGCCATCCGTTTCTCCAGGTAGGTGCTCCTCAAAGCACAAATTTGTGTTTGTTAGTTTTTCAGAATTTACTTCAATCTGAGCTAGGATCTTAATTGAGAGAACAACATGTACATCATATCTACAGCATATTAATCATGGACACAATAATGCAAGCACATAAGAGACACGGAGTTTACTTGGGGAAAACCATAAAGGTGAAAAACCCCAATAACTTCCTCAGAGATAGATAGAGCAATGATTTAACCCAAGCATAAGAGATAGACATCTCCTAGCAATAAATTCTCCTCCACAAGTGCACCACTCTTCAAAGAGTGTGTGAGAGAATAGAATCATGAAATAGAGTGCCTCACGCACTCTATTTATACTTGACTTGACTTTCCTAATAACCTTTACTAGGTCGGCCTCAACTTAATCACATAACATAAAGATGATTGGGTCGACACCCAATAGGGTGGTCTAATAACCCTTTGACCCACATGGCTACCCCCAATAGGGTGGTATAATAACCCTTCGACCCACATGACTTATACAGAGCTGACCCCAACAAGGTGGTCTAATAACCCATCAAGTATAAGTTACGACACTTACAATTTAAATGACGACACTTCCATATAGAGGAATAATAACATCTCTATAGGAATACAAACACTTCCGTATAGAGGAATAATGCCATCTCTATAGGAGTACAATATACATATATGAAATACATCCCGAATTTACATATACATCAACACTCCCTCTTAACTAGGAAGGTATTTCTCGACATAGGTCTTCTAGCAGAAGTCTTCTTCTCTGGATCATCGTCACTGGATAATCATCATCGAGTCATCATCATCATCACTGCTGCTGCTATCTCAATCAATCTCTGAATCTACTCGTCATAGGAAGTTCTACATAGCCAGTCATTTTTCATACTAGATGTAGGCCCACCACCTACAGGTCTTCATCATCACTGGCCATACTGTGGAATCCTCGGGACTTATTACGTGCGTCACAAAACCTCGAAAGAGCATCCCAGGACTGATTACGAGCACACAGCTCAACCTATCAAATCTCCCATGACCTTTTACATGCTACTGCACAACCTGTCCACGGCCACAGAGTATCACGAAGCACAACCTAGATGCACACAAACTGTTGATGTATATGTAACTTCAGAATGTATTTCATCTATGTATTTCATATATATTTATTGTACCCTTATTAGAGATGTGTTATTCCTCTATAAGGAAGTGTCGTCATGTGGATTGAATCGCAAGTGTGTGTACTTGCCGATGGGTTATTAGACCACCATGTGTTGGGTCAGCCCTGAAATATATATATTATAATGTGGATGTACCTAGCTAGACAAGTCGGCCCCATAAGGTCACTGGGCAAACAGGTTAGTATAAATAGAGATCAGGTGATCTCTATTTAGATCATTGGGAAAGTCATCTCTCTCTCACTCAGAAAGTGACGCATTAGTGAGGAGGAGGATCATCTACTTCTAGGAGACTATCTCAAGTGTATTTTGATTGTACTTTGGTTGAGCCATTGCTCTCTCTATCTCTGAGGAAGTTGTGGGGTTTTTCACCTTAGGGTTTTCCCCACGGAAACTCTGTGTCTCTTGTCTCTCATGCTTTTGATTATTGTGATGCTTGTGATTCTTATTGTGATTGTTATGCATTGATATACTGTATATTTTATTCTCTCAATGAAGATCCTAGAGTATTGTGAATTAATGCTCAAATTTTAACATGGTATCAGAGCTAACCTGAGAAGAAGACATTTTGCAGTGACGAAAACTTGAGTTTCTTGTTTATTGGGTTTCTCTCCACAAATTTTGGAAAATCAGTATAGTAGATTGAATCTACTCATCATGTTGCATCTATCTGTCCAATCAGAATTCAATTCCGAGCATTTTCAGATTTGGCCCTAAAAATTAGGGTTTCCACAAAAATAGGAATGTCTGAAATCTGAAGACATAGCTGGAAGCCCCTTGAAAAAATCGAAGTTTAGAGCTTTGGATCGATATTTTTGGCTGGGTAGATCTCCGAGAAACTCAAACCCTAATTCAGGGCTCTCCCTAGTGAACCCGGGAGGACAAAAAGAAAAATATGAAGGGTAAAACTTTGTTGATCTCAAATTCTGAATGCACCAGGCTGATCAGCTCATCAAATCGCATCTTTCTATCCTTTCAAAAATTTGAAATTCACATTTTGAATTTTTAGGGTTTTTTCGACAAACCCTAATCCGGAACCAGATCCAGTTTTCAGCATTTCAAGTGGTCAGACCTAAATCTTTTCTATTTCCATTTGAAGTACTCTTTAAAATGTCTCGCCACACCAAGCTTGAGGATAAGCTTGAAGGGGCTGATAACTTCCGAGCTTGGAAGTATAGGATTGGGTTAATCCTGGAAGAAAATGAGTTGGACTCATATATAAAAGAATACATCCCTATCCCAGAGGATGAAGAGGCCAAGGTATTGCATAAGAAGAACTTGGTCAAGGAAAAGAGAATCATTGCAGATTCTATCAAAGACCATCTCATACCCCATGTGTCTTCTCTAAAGACACCCAAGGAGATGTTTGACTCTTTGACCAATCTATTTGAAGGGAAGAACATAAATCGGAAGATGACTCTGCGGAATCAATTGAAAGGGGTCAAGATGTTGAATGGAGAAACCAGTCAATCTTACTTCTCCAAGGTCTCTCGGATCAAGGAGCAACTTGAAGCTGTGGATGAAGTAGTGGACAATGGTGAAGTTGTTATGACTACTCTGAATGGCCTACCTAGGTCATGGGACTCCTTTATTCAAGGAATATGTGCAAGAAAGAAATTGATCTCTTTCAGTAAACTATGGGAGGAATTCTCTCAAGAAGAAGTTAGGCTTGTAGCTCGTGAAGAAAAGATGGGAGGTGAAGATCAAGCTCTCACAACTCACACCAAAAGAAGCAAGCCCAAGAAGGAGCACTCTCGTTACAAAAGATCCTATCAAAATAATAAGAAGGATCTAAGATGCTTCACATGCAATGAGAAGGGTCACTTTGCTTTAGATTGTCCCAAGAACAAAAGGGATAATAACAACAACTTCAGCAAGAAGAAGAAGGGCAGCAAAAGAAAGTTCCATGCTCATGCTGCCGAGGATGATGAACCTCCAAAAAAGAAGGCTAGGGCAGAAAGTGATGATGACTCATCAAGTGAAGAAGAGCATGTTCTAATCTCTGCTCTCACAAGTACTATTTCCCATGGTTGTAATGATTGGTTGATTGATAGTGGGGCTTCCAAACACATGATTGGGTTTAAGGAATATTTTGTGAATCTATCTGAACATGAATCACCCCATAAGGTGAAACTTGGGGATGATTATCAATACCCAATCAAAGGAAGTGGTGAAGCCTCCTACAACCTAGATTCTGGAAAATCCTTGAAGATGAAAGAAGTCCTTTATGTACCTGGGCTCAAGAAGAACATACTCTCCATCTCTGCATTGGATGCAAAAGGTATGAAGGTTGCATTTGTGGATGGCCAAGTCCTAATGTGGCCAAAGGGTAAAATAATCAATGATGCGGTAGTGATTGGAGAGCAAGAGGGAGGATTGTACAATTTGAAGGGACAACCTAAACATGCCATGGTGTCATGAAGACAAAGATTCATCCATAGTCATGGATCACAGAGAGGTATGTATAATTTGTTTTTGCAAAAGTTAACTAATGAGTTATGCAGGTCATTGAAGAGAACAAGAACACATTGCTAGACATAACTAGCAAATATGGTGACCAGGTATGTGTTTCTTATATCATAGGAGCTATTATATAAGTATGCATGACATGATTGATGATATTTATCCATGAAGTCATAGGTTTGAATAATCATGGGTATATGCATATTAAGTGTCTTACCTTATTTAATGTTATGACTAACCAGAAGAGTCATAGGCTTCAATAATCACAGGTTTAGACATGTTATGACTAACCATTAGAGTCCTATATAAACCTTGAATGCTAATGCTTATGATCATGACTATACATGCTTGAGATTATTGTGTTATACTAATGAATGTGGAATTATGTATGAGACCTCGAGGATAACACAATAGTGATACTAATAAGCATGCATAGAGATCACGGATGAATATAATTTCAAGGACAGGTAGTCTAGGAAGCAAAGATCAAGAGGGACCACACTCCAGATGCCCCTGCAAGGAAGCAAAGATCAAGAAGAAACACACTTCAGTAGTTTCTCCAAGGATGCAGATATTCAGAGGTAGTTGACTATCTTTTACATTCCACAACAGAAATGTGTAGAAGAAGTTGCTCCATCATCTCCTGCAAGGAAGCAAAGACTCAGAGGGATTCCACCCAACAAACAAACAAGATAAGTATTTTAATTATCATTTCTTGCATATTTGTTTGTTTAAATAAAATTGGTCAATGATGTATATGCTCATGTTCCTAGACTTAGGATATGTATTGTGCATATTAGAATGATTGCATTAATGAACAGTATACTACTAATATGCATGTGTTGGGTAAGTGGCCTATGGCACTGAACAACATTCCAATGCTACTTATCTAGAATGAAACCTCTTTGCTGACATGTTGGGAGTAGTGCAAACTCTTAACAATGTTCTGGTAGAGACTGGAAGGCATCTAGAAAGTTATGGAACATGGATAAATGTTGTATTGAAGCATTGGCTAAGATAATTGCATGACTGTGTGACATATTTCTTTATTTGTAAGAATTTGTTCTAAAAATTATGAGATGTTTCTAATCATGCAATTTAACTTGTTTTGTAGGAAAGACCGTAGACCTTCACCTACGAAAGAAGGACAACAACATTTGTTCCAGCAACAAAGATATCTATTGAAGATATTGAAGTTCCTAAGATATGGGAAGAATGCCATGATCCATCGATCATGAAGAATGATGTTTGGGATGTAGTCCCAAGACCTGAAGGGCAGTTTGTTATGACTTCCATATGAATCTATCAGATCAAGCATGCTGCAGATCGCAGCTTAGAGAAATATAAAAGTGATGAAATAGAAGATACACCAGATGGATTTCAAGACAGCCTTCTTGATGGTGTAGTTGAAGAAGAAGTATGTGTGGAGTAGCCACTTGGTTCTAAGGCACATAACAGGGAGTCATATATGTGCAGAACTTGGTAGTATAGACAGCTTTCTATCCAGTTTGGGATTTACCAAAAGTAAAGCAGGTGCCAACCTTTACTACAAGGTTGAGGAAGGCAATCCAATGATACTACTTTTGTATGTGGATGACCTGTTTGTAACAGGAGATGACAGATTGATTGCAGATACTAAGAGGAAGCTTGCTTCCGAGTTCGATATGAAATACTTAGGAATGATGCACTATTTCCTAGGCATGGAAGTGTGGCAGAGTGCATATGGGATCTTCCTTGATCAAAGGAAGTACACAGTAGATATCCTGAAGACATTCAGGATGATGGATTGAAAGGCCATGGCCACACCTATGGAATCGAATCTAAAGCTTCTATGTGATGCTTCATCTAAGCCAGTTGATGTCTCTATGTATCGTCAGATGATTGGGTCCTTGATGTACCTAACGAACATGAGACCAGATATTTGCTTTGCGGTGAACACATTGAGTCAGTTCATGACAGATCCGAGGAGTGTTCATCTGGTTGCTATAAAGCATGTTCTGAGGTACCTGAAGGGTACAGTGGATTATAGGCTCAAGTATGAAGTGAATCAAAAGTTTAACCTACAGGGTTATGTTGATTCAGATTGGGATGGCAGTGCTGCAGATAGGAAGAGCACATCTGGGTGCTGTTTCAGTATGGGATCAGGTGTGATCTCTTGGTTTAGCAGGAGGCAGTCCTGTGTAGCACTCAGTATAGCTAAGGTAGAGTATGTTACAGCCAGTTCAGCTAGTTGTGAGTCAGTATGGCTACGGAAGCTATTGTCTGAGTTATTCACGGGGGGTTCACTAGCTAGGCAATATCATATCACGTCCATTCATATTGGGGGTTTGAATACTCTTAAAAACCTAAAAAATATATTGCCCCATATTAAGGGGTCAAGAGGAGTTTTTAATTTGACACAGTAATATAAATATTGAGGGTTATTTTATTTGGGTGGGCCGAGGAATAACCTCCAAATCATGGGATGGATTCATACTTCCAAATCATGGGCTCAATTCATACCCACCAAAAACTTAAGGACCCTCCATTTTTATTTGATATTGCTTATGATCCTAAGTGTTGCATAAATCTGATAATAGTGCACCAATGATAATATCGATGGAAGTCTCTTCGGATTACTGGCCTTGATCCATACTCATTTAATAGCTTATTTAGGCTTGGTTATTGATGTTATATTTTTTTTCATCTTTAAGTTAAGAGATGTAGCTAATTGGGAGTTCCAGAGTTGAACAATTGTATTGTAGGTATTCAAGTAAAAGATTTTATTGAAACTGACATGAAACTGACATGAACATAGGTGAAAATATTAATCCTTATTTACATACCCTATGTGTTATCGTTACCATGAAATGGTATCATATACATTTCACCATATGTGTGTCTTTATAACTATTCCATGCTTGAAACCTAACAATTGAGATTTTTCCCTCCCCAATAAAGATTTAAAAAAAACTAGATATAACCCAAGAAAAGGTAACTAAATGTTGTTAATTCGCTTCATTGCAAGAATAAATGTAGAGAAAGTGGAGGAAATTCATTACATCTTGTGAGTGACCCAAATCCAAGCTATGCACATGATCATATGGTGTTATTGGAAAGTAAGAGAAATTTTGCTATGTTCATTTGGGTTCAAACATAAATGATGTTTGTTTTGATAGGAAAGTAGGGGAGTCCATCCACGAAAGGGTTTCAATTTTGAATTTTTATGGAATTTAATTTATTAAGCTTATAGAAAACATGAGCTCTCAATGACTATACTTATATTTACATGATATAAAATTGGTAGATTGATAGACTATGGTGTGAAACATCTGCAATTCTCATATTTTCTAAGCATTGCACTAACTATAGGACTATCATCCTTTTACATTCTTTGTTATGTTGATCTCTTGACCGTGTTTCCTTTTACGCATTTTCCTTCCCAGCACTATTTTGTTGGGTCTTGCACTATCCAACGCTACAAATTGATCAGTCACCCTTGCAATCCCGGTGGGAGTTAGGGCTCTTGTTTGTTACAACCTGATAATATGATATAAAGGGGGTATTAAAAATGGGTTGATAAAAATGGATACATACAATATTTGGTGAAACTGGGGGTTTTCTTAATTGGAAAGGAATATTGGTAGGGGGGTTCAACAATTAAAGTTTAGGAGGAATTTTTCAATATTTAGTGAAATTAGGGATATTCTTTAATATCATGCGAACGATCGTGCTATGTAACAAGTTCACTGAGTGAACCCCCCGTGGAGTTATTTGATCTTCCGTTGGATGATATTGGTATCTTCTTTGATAACCAGAGTTGTGTGAAGCTGTCTGAGAACCCAATGTTTCATGACAGGTCGAAACGCATAGAGATCAAATATCACTATATCAAGGATATGGTGCAGAGAGGAGCTGCGAAGCTCCTGTATGTTGCGATGGACGAGCAGATTACAAATGTGCTGATGAAGCCACTAGCCAGGGTGAAGTTTGAGAACTTCAGAGAGAGGCTTGGCGTTCTTCAGATCGAGGACACTTCGAGGAAGAAGTGATGGACACATTTGTTGAAGCCATTCCAAGCATGTTGGAAGGAGGATCCTTCACATGGCTGTGGATGTAAGCGCTGGATGATGAGCATCAGGATGATGTTCTGGTTTCTGCTTTGTATGATAAGTTGGATCATTTTTATATGTATGTATGCATCATGTTGGATGCTGGATATGATCAATTGGATCATTTTTATATGTATGTATGCATCATGTTCGATGTTGGATATGATCAGTTGGATCATTTATATATATATGTATGTACACATCATGTTGGATTGTAATGTCCCTTGTTAGGAATTTTATTAAAATGGCAATTTTCCACTTTTTTTCCCTTGTTCGACCTTTGACTAGTTTTGATCTCTAGGTCCCAAATTTGCCCCAAATGATCCCAAATCTTCTGAGAAGGTGTATGAATGATATTAGAACATAAATATGTGTTTCAGGTATGCCTTTGGACCTTTAAAATACTTCTGCAAATCCCCTTTTGATTCTGGTCAATGTAGGTAACTTTACTAGTGATTTTCCTTTGACTAGTATTGGTCTCTAGGTCTCAAATTGACTCCAAATGCCTTCAAATCTTCAAGGAAGGTGTATGAATGATATTAGAACTTGAATATTATGTTTATGGATGAAATATGGCCACCAAAAGACCTCTTCAAACTCTCTTAATATTCTGGACCAATTATGCAATTTTACTAGTAATTTGGGGTTCAAATCCCCCTGGGGTAAACAATGAAAATGGCTTCCCAAATGTCTACAAACCCACTCAAATTTATGAACAGAGTTATGTAATGTGTTAAGTATGTTATTAAAGTCTCATATGAACCATTAATGGATTATTACAACTGTTCTCACCCTCTCCCATTCAACTGCAAAAATCCCCAATTCGACCCTTGGGGAAATGGCACTATTTCACCTCCCAATACAACTAAACTGAGTAAAAATGCTTCAAATGCTCAAGTACAGTACATGAAACTTATATAAGACATCCATGGCAGTATATTGATCACAAATATATCAGAGAATCATCCATTAAGTCGAAATCATCATCAATACATTGGCTCACAACAAGGTAGTGGGGAAATGGCATTGTTCTTCCATTAAAAATGAGATTTACACATTTCTACTTGGAATTTCGACCTGAAACTTTTTGGACATGAAGAACAGAGTATTTAATTCATATTACAAAAGAAATTGGGCATTCAAAGCTTCCCCAAAGAGTACAATAGCTCACCAAAAACGCCCTCCCTCAAGGATCAAGAATATGCCATCAAAACTAGAAATGGTTGAAGGAGTGAGCTGCAATAGAAGAAACCATGAGTTGCCCTGTAGCTTACACCTGCAAATAAAGACTCCATTAAAGCTCCAAATGAAAGGTCTGAATGGCCTTTCCAATTACCAACTTGGATGGGAATCTTTCACCCTCGAAATTGGCTAAGGCAAGAAACTAGTCATCCACTAGCTCTCCCTCTTCACAAATGCAATTGCAAATTCTACAAATGATCAAAAGCTATTCTCATACTTCATTTGTACATTTTATAACCAACATTATCCTTCTAAGGGTCGAAATCCTCTCAATAGATTGAATAGATTTTCATTTAGGAAATATTCCACATTTGCCACTTGTCTCCTAGTTCCAACCTTCCATCTTCTCCCAAATTCGATTTTGAGTCTCTTTGGCTTCTCCAACTCCCAAATTCGCCTTCTTTGAGCCTATTTTTGGGGCTGACATGTCATAGTGGTCAGATGTCAGAGGTCAGGTCTGCAATTTGTCATAGTTGTCATAGATGCTCCATCATTGGTGTCATAGGGGCTAGGGAATCTAGCCCAAGTGTCCACAAACTTCCACTTTGACTCTTTATCTTCCATGGAGGTTACCAATCCTTCCAAATTCGACCTAAGATTCTCAATGACATGTGTTATGACTTACCAACTCACCCAAGAGTGTTCACATTCCCATTAATTCGAATTTGCAAAAGAGAGATACCATGTATTATGAAAAATCAAGCTAGTGTGGGTCCCACATCCTCCATATGTCTCCAAAACCATTTGTCACTTAGGATTTCTCTTGAATTTCTTTATTCACTCTATTTATTAAATACTTGAACCCTTCTAATGTCTAAACATAATTTATTATCCTCCTTATTCCAAATCCCAAAGCTTCCACCCAAACCTAGGAAACTAGTAATTTTCCTCCTTGGCAATTATTTGACCCTTAACATCAATTTTACAAACTCTAATGAATATGGCTAATGTGATTAGGCCATTGTGACCCAATTCCAAATTTGGGACATGACAAATCCTCCCTTCCCAATATTGCTTGTCCTCAAGCAATTTCAAACATGGGTGTTGAAGAACCTGCTTTCTGTATAATTCTTTGAAGTTGCCATTGAATTGCCAAACCTTGAGTCTTTGAGTTTCCATGAATATTTTAGAGAGGAACCACCATGCTTGCTGCTGCACTACTCTTATTAAAATCACTTTATTAAGTGGGGAATCCATCTCCCATGCTGCTTGCTTCCCCAAAAAAATGAAACCAATGAGACAAAAATTATTCCAGGGTCCCATTGCTTGTATTGCACCCCAACAATTAAGAGTGCTCTCCAACCTACACCATTAGATAAGAGGATTCCTGGATCCCATTTTCTTGTATGCATTCTTCCAAACATCATGATTACCAAATATATATCATCAAAGTACATAACAACATAATGAAAATGTACATCAAGGATATGCTTCATCAAAGAGTCATGAAAGTGCTTATACCTCCAAGCAAGTAGACCACCATTTTCCAAGTACATACAAGCTTCAAGTGACCAATCAAATCTGCTCCAATGACATAGGTGAGGATCCCATGTCCTATAATGCTGCTCCAAAAGGATGTGATATGCATCAAAATATTCAGCCATGTATTCTTTCATCCAAGAAGTGAATGAAGAATCTCCACTAGAATCTGAACCAAATAATGAGCAGAAAAAACAAGGAGACTTCAAATGACTCAAAGAAGTCTCGCCCATACATCCATGAATGTGAGAATCATAAATATGTAACAAAGTATGTGGCTGCCAACAAAAATGTTCTCCCATCATAAATCTATTCATCCAAGTGTTGGATGAAGTTCCTCTAACATCAAATGAACCCAGTGTTGAGCAAGAAAAACCATGAGTATTCAAGTGACTCAAATCCATATCATAGGTGCATCCATGTAGATGTGAATCATCATAAAGTGACAAATTATGCTGCTGCAAATGTGAATAAGAATGTGCTCCAACCATGTCATCATAAAAGTTAAATCTAAGAGTTCCATACTCCTCATGTGGCACCATAAAAAAGAACCCTTTCACCCATACTTCATTGAGACTAATACTGCAAAACATGGAATTGTAGGATGTAGGAGAATGTACTAACTCACCCAAATGATCAAAAAGTTCAGGATTTTCATCATGGGAAGGATCCATGTGGGTAGTATCATGCAGCTCCTTCAAAAGTGTGAACTCTTTGTCATAGTTTGGTTCCAATGTAGAGGAATCATGCTCTTCTTTAAAAATTGCATAACCTTCATCACGAGGCAATTCAAATTCCTCTTCCACCACACCAAGTGTTTGGATCTCTTCAAGTTCATCTTCAAACACATCAAGAACATTCAAATTTTCACATTTCTCATGATCCACCATGTCATGAGAATCCTCCAAACAATCTACCATTTGACAATCTGAAACATAGGAGAAAAAACAAGTATCTTGCAACTTTTCAAGAAGTTGCTCATTTTGAATTGTGAGCTTATGAATATCCTCATTATTCTTCAAGTATGCATCATGTAACAATTCATTAAGCTCAAACAAATGGTTTCTATCAAAAAGTAAAGACATGAAATTACCTTTGATGTGGCACATTGCTCTTTGAATCTTCTCCATGTCTTTAAGGAAGGATGTTTCCTCCAATGAAGTAGCTCTCCAACAAGAATTTGACACCAATGCTTGAGTGTCATGGAGAATGCTGAGGGACTCTTGGATATTATTTCCATTCATCTTTAAGGACCCTTCAAGAAAATGAGGCTCTTGCAAATGAACCTCCTCATCTTCTTCAATTTTGCTTGGACCAACTTCATGAAGCTCAAGTGGTGATGGGGAAGTTGATCTTGGTTCTTCTTCAACTGCTACAAGGTCTTCATTATCATGCTTAATGAAACTTGTACTTGTAGAAACACTATCAAAAGTGATCTCTATGTCACCAACATAGAGGTGTGAGCACCCATCAGTAGGTACTCCTTCATAGTTTAAGCATCCATCAGTAGATGCTTTTTGGTTCATGTCTAAGCTAGAAGGTGTCTCGAAATGATCTTCCATATTTTCAATAGAATCTTCTTCATGCTCTTGTGATGTCTCTTCCTTTTGCTCCTTAAAGCAAGCTGATGCATTTTGCCCCTTGTTTTCCTTAGGATCAATATATTTGGAATCTCTTCTTGAATAAATCTCAAAAGCTCTCCTCAAGGAGGACATCATTTCATGCACACATATATGATACTCGCTCCAAGGGTTTTTACAAGAAGGGCATAAACCTTTCTTCACTAACTCCACATCTTCATTTTTGGGCCTATTTTCAAAAACATGTTCAGCATAGTACTCAAAAGACATGGCATTTTGTGTATTTTTGCTAAAAGCAAGATATTCTTGATATTTTTGATATTGTTGGGGCAAGGTTTTATATTTTGCTCTCCATCTTTGGAACTCACTCATAGAATTATCCTTGGTTGGTGTGACACACTCATATTCATCAGATTTAAAGTCATAAGAATAATCTTCATTTCTCTTGAAATTGTAAGAAGTGTTGCATGATGGCACCTCTTCCTCATACCATTCACATTCTGCTTCATATTGCTCATAAGCATCTGCATATTCCTCATAAGAATTGTACTCATAGGATTCATCATAATAGTAAGACATGGCTGCCAATTATTCTTGAATATATGTACCTAATACACAGGTGCAAGGACCATGCTCTGATACCACTGTAATGTCCCTTGTTAGGAATTTTATTAAAATGGCAATTTTCCACTTTTTTTCCCTTGTTCGACCTTTGACTAGTTTTGATCTCTAGGTCCCAAATTTGCCCCAAATGATCCCAAATCTTCTGAGAAGGTGTATGAATGATATTAGAACATAAATATGTGTTTCAGGTATGCCTTTGGACCTTTAAAATACTTCTGCAAATCCCCTTTTGATTCTGGTCAATGTAGGTAACTTTACTAGTGATTTTCCTTTGACTAGTATTGGTCTCTAGGTCTCAAATTGACTCCAAATGCCTTCAAATCTTCAAGGAAGGTGTATGAATGATATTAGAACTTGAATATTATGTTTATGGATGAAATATGGCCACCAAAAGACCTCTTCAAACTCTCTTAATATTCTGGACCAATTATGCAATTTTACTAGTAATTTGGGGTTCAAATCCCCCTGGGGTAAACAATGAAAATGGCTTCCCAAATGTCTCCAAACCCACTCAAATTTATGAACAGAGTTATGTAATGTGTTAAGTATGTTATTAAAGTCTCATATGAACCATTAATGGATTATTACAACTGTTCTCACCCTCTCCCATTCAACTGCAAAAATCCCCAATTCGACCCTTGGGGAAATGGCACTATTTCACCTCCCAATACAACTAAACTGAGTAAAAATGCTTCAAATGCTCAAGTACAGTACATGAAACTTATATAAGACATACATGGCAGTATATTGATCACAAATATATCAGAGAATCATCCATTAAGTCGAAATCATCATCAATACATTGGCTCACAACAAGGTAGTGGGGAAATGGCATTGTTCTTCCATTAAAAATGAGATTTACACATTTCTACTTGGAATTTCGACCTGAAACTTTTTGGACATGAAGAACAGAGTATTTAATTCATATTACAAAAGAAATTGGGCATTCAAAGCTTCCCCAAAGAGTACAATAGCTCACCAAAAACGCCCTCCCTCAAGGATCAAGAATATGCCATCAAAACTAGAAATGGTTGAAGGAGTGAGCTGCAATAGAAGAAACCATGAGTTGCCCTGTAGCTTACACCTGCAAATAAAGACTCCATTAAAGCTCCAAATGAAAGGTCTGAATGGCCTTTCCAATTACCAACTTGGATGGGAATCTTTCACCCTCGAAATTGGCTAAGGCAAGAAACTAGTCATCCACTAGCTCTCCCTCTTCACAAATGCAATTGCAAATTCTACAAATGATCAAAAGCTATTCTCATACTTCATTTGTACATTTTATAACCAACATTATCCTTCTAAGGGTCGAAATCCTCTCAATAGATTCAATAGATTTTCATTTAGGAAATATTCCACATTTGCCACTTGTCTCCTAGTTCCAACCTTCCATCTTCTCCCAAATTCGATTTTGAGTCTCTTTGGCTTCTCCAACTCCCAAATTCGCCTTCTTTGAGCCTATTTTTGGGGCTGACATGTCATAGTGGTCAGATGTCAGAGGTCAGGTCTGCAATTTGTCATAGTTGTCATAGATGCTCCATCATTGGTGTCATAGGGGCTAGGGAATCTAGCCCAAGTGTCCACAAACTTCCACTTTGACTCTTTATCTTCCATGGAGGTTACCAATCCTTCCAAATTCGACCTAAGATTCTCAATGACATGTGTTATGACTTACCAACTCACCCAAGAGTGTTCACATTCCCATTAATTCGAATTTGCAAAAGAGAGATACCATGTATTATGAAAAATCAAGCTAGTGTGGGTCCCACATCCTCCATATGTCTCCAAAACCATTTGTCACTTAGGATTTCTCTTGAATTTCTTTATTCACTCTATTTATTAAATACTTGAACCCTTCTAATGTCTAAACATCATTTATTATCCTCCTTATTCCAAATCCCAAAGCTTCCACCCAAACCTAGGAAACTAGTAATTTTCCTCCTTGGCAATTATTTGACCCTTAACATCAATTTTACAAACTCTAATGAATATGGCTAATGTGATTAGGCCATTGTGACCCAATTCCAAATTTGGGACATGACAAATCCTCCCTTCCCAATATTGCTTGTCCTCAAGCAATTTCAAACATGGGTGTTGAAGAACCTGCTTTCTGTATAATTCTTTGAAGTTGCCATTGAATTGCCAAACCTTGAGTCTTTGAGTTTCCATGAATATTTTAGAGAGGAACCACCATGCTTGCTGCTGCACTACTCTTATTAAAATCACTTTATTAAGTGGGGAATCCATCTCCCATGCTGCTTGCTTCCCCAAAAAAATGAAACCAATGAGACAAAAATTATTCCAGGGTCCCATTGCTTGTATTGCACCCCAACAATTAAGAGTGCTCTCCAACCTACACCATTAGATAAGAGGATTCCTAGATCCCATTTTCTTGTATGCATTCTTCCAAACATCATGATTACCAAATATATATCATCAAAGTACATAACAACATAATGAAAATGTACATCAAGGATATGCTTCATCAAAGAGTCATGAAAGTGCTTATACCTCCAAGCAAGTAGACCACCATTTTCCAAGTACATACAAGCTTCAAGTGACCAATCAAATCTGCTCCAATGACATAGGTGAGGATCCCATGTCCTATAATGCTGCTCCAAAAGGATGTGATATGCATCAAAATATTCAGCCATGTATTCTTTCATCCAAGAAGTGAATGAAGAATCTCCACTAGAATCTGAACCAAATAATGAGCAGAAAAAACAAGGAGACTTCAAATGACTCAAAGAAGTCTCGCCCATACATCCATGAATGTGAGAATCATAAATATGTAACAAAGTATGTGGCTGCCAACAAAAATGTTCTCCCATCATAAATCTATTCATCCAAGTGTTGGATGAAGTTCCTCTAACATCAAATGAACCCAGTGTTGAGCAAGAAAAACCATGAGTATTCAAGTGACTCAAATCCATATCATAGGTGCATCCATGTAGATGTGAATCATCATAAAGTGACAAATTATGCTGCTGCAAATGTGAATAAGAATGTGCTCCAACCATGTCATCATAAAAGTTAAATCTAAGAGTTCCATACTCCTCATGTGGCACCATAAAAAAGAACCCTTTCACCCATACTTCATTGAGACTAATACTGCAAAACATGGAATTGTAGGATGTAGGAGAATGTACTAACTCACCCAAATGATCAAAAAGTTCAGGATTTTCATCATGGGAAGGATCCATGTGGGTAGTATCATGCAGCTCCTTCAAAAGTGTGAACTCTTTGTCATAGTTTGGTTCCAATGTAGAGGAATCATGCTCTTCTTTAAAAATTGCATAACCTTCATCACGAGGCAATTCAAATTCCTCTTCCACCACACCAAGTGTTTGGATCTCTTCAAGTTCATCTTCAAACACATCAAGAACATTCAAATTTTCACATTTCTCATGATCCACCATGTCATGAGAATCCTCCAAACAATCTACCATTTGACAATCTGAAACATAGGAGAAAAAACAAGTATCTTGCAACTTTTCAAGAAGTTGCTCATTTTGAATTGTGAGCTTATGAATATCCTCATTATTCTTCAAGTATGCATCATGTAACAATTCATTAAGCTCAAACAAATGGTTTCTATCAAAAAGTAAAGACATGAAATTACCTTTGATGTGGCACATTGCTCTTTGAATCTTCTCCATGTCTTTAAGGAAGGATGTTTCCTCCAATGAAGTAGCTCTCCAACAAGAATTTGACACCAATGCTTGAGTGTCATGGAGAATGCTGAGGGACTCTTGGATATTATTTCCATTCATCTTTAAGGACCCTTCAAGAAAATGAGGCTCTTGCAAATGAACCTCCTCATCTTCTTCAATTTTGCTTGGACCAACTTCATGAAGCTCAAGTGGTGATGGGGAAGTTGATCTTGGTTCTTCTTCAACTGCTACAAGGTCTTCATTATCATGCTTAATGAAACTTGTACTTGTAGAAACACTATCAAAAGTGATCTCTATGTCACCAACATAGAGGTGTGAGCACCCATCAGTAGGTACTCCTTCATAGTTTAAGCATCCATCAGTAGATGCTTTTTGGTTCATGTCTAAGCTAGAAGGTGTCTCGAAATGATCTTCCATATTTTCAATAGAATCTTCTTCATGCTCTTGTGATGTCTCTTCCTTTTGCTCCTTAAAGCAAGCTGATGCATTTTGCCCCTTGTTTTCCTTAGGATCAATATATTTGGAATCTCTTCTTGAATAAATCTCAAAAGCTCTCCTCAAGGAGGACATCATTTCATGCACACATATATGATACTCGCTCCAAGGGTTTTTACAAGAAGGGCATAAACCTTTCTTCACTAACTCCACATCTTCATTTTTGGGCCTATTTTCAAAAACATGTTCAGCATAGTACTCAAAAGACATGGCATTTTGTGTATTTTTGCTAAAAGCAAGATATTCTTGATATTTTTGATATTGTTGGGGCAAGGTTTTATATTTTGCTCTCCATCTTTGGAACTCACTCATAGAATTATCCTTGGTTGGTGTGACACACTCATATTCATCAGATTTAAAGTCATAAGAATAATCTTCATTTCTCTTGAAATTGTAAGAAGTGTTGCATGATGGCACCTCTTCCTCATACCATTCACATTCTGCTTCATATTGCTCATAAGCATCTGCATATTCCTCATAAGAATTGTACTCATAGGATTCATCATAATAGTAAGACATGGCTGCCAATTATTCTTGAATATATGTACCTAATACACAGGTGCAAGGACCATGCTCTGATACCACTGTAATGTCCCTTGTTAGGAATTTTATTAAAATGGCAATTTTCCACTTTTTTTCCCTTGTTCGACCTTTGACTAGTTTTGATCTCTAGGTCCCAAATTTGCCCCAAATGATCCCAAATCTTCTGAGAAGGTGTATGAATGATATTAGAACATAAATATGTGTTTCAGGTATGCCTTTGGACCTTTAAAATACTTCTGCAAATCCCCTTTTGATTCTGGTCAATGTAGGTAACTTTACTAGTGATTTTCCTTTGACTAGTATTGGTCTCTAGGTCTCAAATTGACTCCAAATGCCTTCAAATCTTCAAGGAAGGTGTATGAATGATATTAGAACTTGAATATTATGTTTATGGATGAAATATGGCCACCAAAAGACCTCTTCAAACTCTCTTAATATTCTGGACCAATTATGCAATTTTACTAGTAATTTGGGGTTCAAATCCCCCTGGGGTAAACAATGAAAATGGCTTCCCAAATGTCTCCAAACCCACTCAAATTTATGAACAGAGTTATGTAATGTGTTAAGTATGTTATTAAAGTCTCATATGAACCATTAATGGATTATTACAACTGTTCTCACCCTCTCCCATTCAACTGCAAAAATCCCCAATTCGACCCTTGGGGAAATGGCACTATTTCACCTCCCAATACAACTAAACTGAGTAAAAATGCTTCAAATGCTCAAGTACAGTACATGAAACTTATATAAGACATCCATGGCAGTATATTGATCACAAATATATCAGAGAATCATCCATTAAGTCGAAATCATCATCAATACATTGGCTCACAACAAGGTAGTGGGGAAATGGCATTGTTCTTCCATTAAAAATGAGATTTACACATTTCTACTTGGAATTTCGACCTGAAACTTTTTGGACATGAAGAACAGAGTATTTAATTCATATTACAAAAGAAATTGGGCATTCAAAGCTTCCCCAAAGAGTACAATAGCTCACCAAAAACGCCCTCCCTCAAGGATCAAGAATATGCCATCAAAACTAGAAATGGTTGAAGGAGTGAGCTGCAATAGAAGAAACCATGAGTTGCCCTGTAGCTTACACCTGCAAATAAAGACTCCATTAAAGCTCCAAATGAAAGGTCTGAATGGCCTTTCCAATTACCAACTTGGATGGGAATCTTTCACCCTCGAAATTGGCTAAGGCAAGAAACTAGTCATCCACTAGCTCTCCCTCTTCACAAATGCAATTGCAAATTCTACAAATGATCAAAAGCTATTCTCATACTTCATTTGTACATTTTATAACCAACATTATCCTTCTAAGGGTCGAAATCCTCTCAATAGATTCAATAGATTTTCATTTAGGAAATATTCCACATTTGCCACTTGTCTCCTAGTTCCAACCTTCCATCTTCTCCCAAATTCGATTTTGAGTCTCTTTGGCTTCTCCAACTCCCAAATTCGCCTTCTTTGAGCCTATTTTTGGGGCTGACATGTCATAGTGGTCAGATGTCAGAGGTCAGGTCTGCAATTTGTCATAGTTGTCATAGATGCTCCATCATTGGTGTCATAGGGGCTAGGGAATCTAGCCCAAGTGTCCACAAACTTCCACTTTGACTCTTTATCTTCCATGGAGGTTACCAATCCTTCCAAATTCGACCTAAGATTCTCAATGACATGTGTTATGACTTACCAACTCACCCAAGAGTGTTCACATTCCCATTAATTCGAATTTGCAAAAGAGAGATACCATGTATTATGAAAAATCAAGCTAGTGTGGGTCCCACATCCTCCATATGTCTCCAAAACCATTTGTCACTTAGGATTTCTCTTGAATTTCTTTATTCACTCTATTTATTAAATACTTGAACCCTTCTAATGTCTAAACATCATTTATTATCCTCCTTATTCCAAATCCCAAAGCTTCCACCCAAACCTAGGAAACTAGTAATTTTCCTCCTTGGCAATTATTTGACCCTTAACATCAATTTTACAAACTCTAATGAATATGGCTAATGTGATTAGGCCATTGTGACCCAATTCCAAATTTGGGACATGACAAATCCTCCCTTCCCAATATTGCTTGTCCTCAAGCAATTTCAAACATGGGTGTTGAAGAACCTGCTTTCTGTATAATTCTTTGAAGTTGCCATTGAATTGCCAAACCTTGAGTCTTTGAGTTTCCATGAATATTTTAGAGAGGAACCACCATGCTTGCTGCTGCACTACTCTTATTAAAATCACTTTATTAAGTGGGGAATCCATCTCCCATGCTGCTTGCTTCCCCAAAAAAATGAAACCAATGAGACAAAAATTATTCCAGGGTCCCATTGCTTGTATTGCACCCCAACAATTAAGAGTGCTCTCCAACCTACACCATTAGATAAGAGGATTCCTGGATCCCATTTTCTTGTATGCATTCTTCCAAACATCATGATTACCAAATATATATCATCAAAGTACATAACAACATAATGAAAATGTACATCAAGGATATGCTTCATCAAAGAGTCATGAAAGTGCTTATACCTCCCAAGCAAGTAGACCACCATTTTCCAAGTACATACAAGCTTCAAGTGACCAATCAAATCTGCTCCAATGACATAGGTGAGGATCCCATGTCCTATAATGCTGCTCCAAAAGGATGTGATATGCATCAAAATATTCAGCCATGTATTCTTTCATCCAAGAAGTGAATGAAGAATCTCCACTAGAATCTGAACCAAATAATGAGCAGAAAAAACAAGGAGACTTCAAATGACTCAAAGAAGTCTCGCCCATACATCCATGAATGTGAGAATCATAAATATGTAACAAAGTATGTGGCTGCCAACAAAAATGTTCTCCCATCATAAATCTATTCATCCAAGTGTTGGATGAAGTTCCTCTAACATCAAATGAACCCCAGTGTTGAGCAAGAAAAACCATGAGTATTCAAGTGACTCAAATCCATATCATAGGTGCATCCCATGTAGATGTGAATCATCATAAAGTGACAAATTATGCTGCTGCAAATGTGAATAAGAATGTGCTCCAACCATGTCATCATAAAAGTTAAATCTAAGAGTTCCATACTCCTCATGTGGCACCATAAAAAAGAACCCTTTCACCCATACTTCATTGAGACTAATACTGCAAAACATGGAATTGTAGGATGTAGGAGAATGTACTAACTCACCCAAATGATCAAAAAGTTCAGGATTTTCATCATGGGAAGGATCCATGTGGGTAGTATCATGCAGCTCCTTCAAAAGTGTGAACTCTTTGTCATAGTTTGGTTCCAATGTAGAGGAATCATGCTCTTCTTTAAAAATTGCATAACCTTCATCACGAGGCAATTCAAATTCCTCTTCCACCACACCAAGTGTTTGGATCTCTTCAAGTTCATCTTCAAACACATCAAGAACATTCAAATTTTCACCATTTCTCATGATCCACCATGTCATGAGAATCCTCCAAACAATCTACCATTTGACAATCTGAAACATAGGAGAAAAAACAAGTATCTTGCAACTTTTCAAGAAGTTGCTCATTTTGAATTGTGAGCTTATGAATATCCTCATTATTCTTCAAGTATGCATCATGTAACAATTCATTAAGCTCAAACAAATGGTTTCTATCAAAAAGTAAAGACATGAAATTACCTTTGATGTGGCACATTGCTCTTTGAATCTTCTCCATGTCTTTAAGGAAGGATGTTTCCTCCAATGAAGTAGCTCTCCAACAAGAATTTGACACCAATGCTTGAGTGTCATGGAGAATGCTGAGGGACTCTTGGATATTATTTCCATTCATCTTTAAGGACCCTTCAAGAAAATGAGGCTCTTGCAAATGAACCTCCTCATCTTCTTCAATTTTGCTTGGACCAACTTCATGAAGCTCAAGTGGTGATGGGGAAGTTGATCTTGGTTCTTCTTCAACTGCTACAAGGTCTTCATTATCATGCTTAATGAAACTTGTACTTGTAGAAACACTATCAAAAGTGATCTCTATGTCACCAACATAGAGGTGTGAGCACCCATCAGTAGGTACTCCTTCATAGTTTAAGCATCCATCAGTAGATGCTTTTTGGTTCATGTCTAAGCTAGAAGGTGTCTCGAAATGATCTTCCATATTTTCAATAGAATCTTCTTCATGCTCTTGTGATGTCTCTTCCTTTTGCTCCTTAAAGCAAGCTGATGCATTTTGCCCCTTGTTTTCCTTAGGATCAATATATTTGGAATCTCTTCTTGAATAAATCTCAAAAGCTCTCCTCAAGGAGGACATCATTTCATGCACACATATATGATACTCGCTCCAAGGGTTTTTACAAGAAGGGCATAAACCTTTCTTCACTAACTCCACATCTTCATTTTTGGGCCTATTTTCAAAAACATGTTCAGCATAGTACTCAAAAGACATGGCATTTTGTGTATTTTTGCTAAAAGCAAGATATTCTTGATATTTTTGATATTGTTGGGGCAAGGTTTTATATTTTGCTCTCCATCTTTGGAACTCACTCATAGAATTATCCTTGGTTGGTGTGACACACTCATATTCATCAGATTTAAAGTCATAAGAATAATCTTCATTTCTCTTGAAATTGTAAGAAGTGTTGCATGATGGCACCTCTTCCTCATACCATTCACATTCTGCTTCATATTGCTCATAAGCATCTGCATATTCCTCATAAGAATTGTACTCATAGGATTCATCATAATAGTAAGACATGGCTGCCAATTATTCTTGAATATATGTACCTAATACACAGGTGCAAGGACCATGCTCTGATACCACTGTAATGTCCCTTGTTAGGAATTTTATTAAAATGGCAATTTTCCACTTTTTTTCCCTTGTTCGACCTTTGACTAGTTTTGATCTCTAGGTCCCAAATTTGCCCCAAATGATCCCAAATCTTCTGAGAAGGTGTATGAATGATATTAGAACATAAATATGTGTTTCAGGTATGCCTTTGGACCTTTAAAATACTTCTGCAAATCCCCTTTTGATTCTGGGTCAATGTAGGTAACTTTACTAGTGATTTTCCTTTGACTAGTATTGGTCTCTAGGTCTCAAATTGACTCCAAATGCCTTCAAATCTTCAAGGAAGGTGTATGAATGATATTAGAACTTGAATATTATGTTTATGGATGAAATATGGCCACCAAAAGACCTCTTCAAACTCTCTTAATATTCTGGACCAATTATGCAATTTTACTAGTAATTTGGGGTTCAAATCCCCCTGGGGTTAAACAATGAAAATGGCTTCCCAAATGTCTCCAAACCCACTCAAATTTATGAACAGAGTTATGTAATGTGTTAAGTATGTTATTAAAGTCTCATATGAACCATTAATGGATTATTACAACTGTTCTCACCCTCTCCCATTCAACTGCAAAAATCCCCAATTCGACCCTTGGGGAAATGGCACTATTTCACCTCCCAATACAACTAAACTGAGTAAAAATGCTTCAAATGCTCAAGTACAGTACATGAAACTTATATAAGACATCCATGGCAGTATATTGATCACAAATATATCAGAGAATCATCCATTAAGTCGAAATCATCATCAATACATTGGCTCACAACAAGGTAGTGGGGAAATGGCATTGTTCTTCCATTAAAAATGAGATTTACACATTTCTACTTGGAATTTCGACCTGAAACTTTTTGGACATGAAGAACAGAGTATTTAATTCATATTACAAAAGAAATTGGGCATTCAAAGCTTCCCCAAAGAGTACAATAGCTCACCAAAAACGCCCTCCCTCAAGGATCAAGAATATGCCATCAAAACTAGAAATGGTTGAAGGAGTGAGCTGCAATAGAAGAAACCATGAGTTGCCCTGTAGCTTACACCTGCAAATAAAGAATCCATTAAAGCTCCAAATGAAAGGTCTGAATGGCCTTTCCAATTACCAACTTGGATGGGAATCTTTCACCCTCGAAATTGGCTAAGGCAAGAAACTAGTCATCCACTAGCTCTCCCTCTTCACAAATGCAATTGCAAATTCTACAAATGATCAAAAGCTATTCTCATACTTCATTTGTACATTTTATAACCAACATTATCCTTCTAAGGGTCGAAATCCTCTCAATAGATTCAATAGATTTTCATTTAGGAAATATTCCACATTTGCCACTTGTCTCCTAGTTCCAACCTTCCATCTTCTCCCAAATTCGATTTTGAGTCTCTTTGGCTTCTCCAACTCCCAAATTCGCCTTCTTTGAGCCTATTTTTGGGGGCTGACATGTCATAGTGGTCAGATGTCAGAGGTCAGGTCTGCAATTTGTCATAGTTGTCATAGATGCTCCATCATTGGTGTCATAGGGGCTAGGGAATCTAGCCCAAGTGTCCACAAACTTCCACTTTGACTCTTTATCTTCCATGGAGGTTACCAATCCTTCCAAATTCGACCTAAGATTCTCAATGACATGTGTTATGACTTACCAACTCACCCAAGAGTGTTCACATTCCCATTAATTCGAATTTGCAAAAGAGAGATACCATGTATTATGAAAAATCAAGCTAGTGTGGGTCCCACATCCTCCATATGTCTCCAAAACCATTTGTCACTTAGGATTTCTCTTGAATTTCTTTATTCACTCTATTTATTAAATACTTGAAACCCTTCTAATGTCTAAACATCATTTATTATCCTCCTTATTCCAAATCCCAAAGCTTCCACCCAAACCTAGGGAAACTAGTAATTTTCCTCCTTGGCAATTATTTGACCCTTAACATCAATTTTACAAACTCTAATGAATATGGCTAATGTGATTAGGCCATTGTGACCCAATTCCAAATTTGGGACATGACAAATCCTCCCTTCCCAATATTGCTTGTCCTCAAGCAATTTCAAACATGGGTGTTGAAGAACCTGCTTTCTGTATAATTCTTTGAAGTTGCCCATTGAATTGCCAAACCTTGAGTCTTTGAGTTTCCATGAATATTTTAGAGAGGAACCACCATGCTTGCTGCTGCACTACTCTTATTAAAATCACTTTATTAAGTGGGGAATCCATCTCCCATGCTGCTTGCTTCCCCAAAAAAAATGAAACCAATGAGACAAAAAATTATTCCAGGGTCCCATTGCTTGTATTGCACCCCAACAATTAAGAGTGCTCTCCCAACCTACACCATTAGATAAGAGGATTCCTGGATCCCATTTTCTTGTATGCATTCTTCCAAACATCATGATTACCAAATATATATCATCAAAGTACATAACAACATAATGAAAATGTACATCAAGGATATGCTTC
>BSBM01001654.1:195000-430293 GCA_027924585.1 Larix kaempferi | reverse complement strand
TACGAAATTTTGGGTTCGTGACAATGGACATAGAGCAATGGATTGTATGAATTATGGTAGAAAAAAATTCAACAACATAGTTAAGTGTCTAAGGTGCATCCATTATGGACACAATGCAAAATATTGTCACACCATAAGATGCTATGTATGAGATGGATTTGGACACAAAGCACCAAACCGTTGAAGCTTAATAGGACATTAAGAAAATAGCATGCCACATATTGTTGGAAATAAAGTTCAAAATTCGTGGATGAACATAAGAAGTGATATTGTGCAACATCAAAATTTACATATCAAGATAAGTCTACATACTCTCAAAGGTGGATAAGAAAAACTCCAATGGTATGTATTGTTGAAGTAGACGACATTAGTACAAAGTAAGAAGAATTTTGTTGTGTTTCATGCTAATCTATGAAATTTTATATGAAGATCCTTGAGTTCAAAACAATATTTTATACAATTCATGAATTCAAGGAAAAAATATATTGAGTCTAGAAGATGAAAGGAAAATCAAAGTTAGAAGATAATTGAAGACTATTATGGATCCATTCAAATTAAGTTAATTTTGATATAGGAGTTGTTGTTTAAGAAATTGCATACATTTCAATTGAAGTCAGAGTCAACAAAATATTCTATAGTTGGAAAGACTATCAAATGGCATTACAAAATTGCTATTTTCTCCTCATTTACAACTTTAATATTTAGAGAACTAGTCAAAATTACAGCTGCAGTAGCAGAGAATTCACTAACAATTGAATCTCAAGTCATGTTCAGAATTTGGTAGTGAGAGGTGCATTTCAGTATCCGGCAATGATTTCTCTTTTAAATTTGAAGTGCGAGGAATTATCCAAATTTTTTCAAGAGAACCAGAATTTGTTCTTGCGACTCTTCCAACTAATCAATTTGTTTCTTCATAACTTCAATTTCTTCAACATTTTGTTGATTAATCTTCATCTGAGCATACCACTCTCTAATAATAGATTCTTTTACTTGAGATTCCCATCTCTCCAAGTTTCTCTCAATGTTTATAAACTTTGATTGTTTTGAGTGAACCACCTCGTAAATTTTGGCCAGATAATTAAGTTAAAAAGGATTAGACATTGCAATGCAACCACCAATGGAATTGAAGCGAGAAAAGGGTTAACATAATTATTGGATAAAAACCAAGAGAATTAACCATAGATTCAATGCATATGGAAGAATCATAGGATCTTGAAGGATTTCAAATACGCTTACTAAGTTTGGTAATATTTGTATTTAATTACCACTCATAACCAATAATGTTTGTATTCAGAAGGATTTATGATTACATGCTCCTAGAAATATTGAAGTGACGCAAAATTAAGGTTGCATTCATGAATGATTTGGCAGATTCCTCTCTATCTTATTTAATGTTGAATATTGTGTGTTTGTGTTAATTTGTCACCCATGTCAAATCCTTAGCACTTATGGGTATATTAAAAATGATGGATCAATTTAATGTTATCTGGCACATAAAATCTAAATTTAGATATGAAATCATGGAAGAGTACTTGCGAAATACTAAGAACCGTCTAAGATAAAATAGTACAAGTAAACAACATGATGTGTCAACAACTAGCACTTGCGTAGGCGGAGTAGCAATTGAAAAGACACATAATCATAATGTGAAGACCTTTTCCATTGATGTCAAAGGGGGGGAAATAAAGACAAGGGGAATAGCAATGGAAAAATGAAGATAGGGGGAGGAACAATAAGTAATCAAAAGCCCGTGGTAAGGGGGTAGCACAAAAGTAGAAGAGTATATTAGTAGATGTGTCAAAGTGTGATGATGAAGGGTTGTTGCCGTCAATGACAAAGGGGGAAATTGTTGGACTTAATGTTTTCATTGATGTCAAACAAGAGATTGTTTAACTCAATGTTTTCATATGGGAAATTCTTGGAATGAATGTTGAGGTGGTCTATGAAAATATTGTTGAAGCCAGTTTGAAGAGGTATATATATATAACAATGCAGTACATATGTCAAAGCAGATGCAAATAGTTGGAGCAATAGTTACCAGTAGAAGTGTGCAGTGACACATATGTCGAAGAAGATGCAGATAGTCAGAGTGTGAACAAAGTCAATATGTTGAAGTAAGTTGCGAATCCTTGAAGCCAGTATATATACAATGTCAATGAGTGGTACCCATGTCAAAGTAGATGCAGATAGTCAGAGTCAGCACACAGTCGATATGTTGAAGTAAGTTATGTGTCAAAGTGTTCATGTCAGAGTACACATATAATAGATAAGTCAGATATATAAAGAAAGTAGTACATTGGTTGAAGTGCAGAGCACTATTAAAAATATGACGAAGTATTGAAGAAGGATGGGGTATAAGCCCCTAGTGGTGGTACAAATCCTTATTTTTTGGAAGGTCGTTGTGGTCATTTGATTAAATTAAGGTAATGAAGCAAAAATGTTGGCCCTCACGTGGACATACGAAAATATCTAAGTAGACAAGGGCCGATGCAATTTCTTAGTATGATGGGAGCATGTGATGTGCGAGTGCGAATGTGGATGGTATGAAATTCAAATTTCAAGTTTTTGAAAGGGAATCAATGGCTAGTTGATTCAAGAAAGAAGTGAAAGGATGCAACTGAATTTGAAGTAAGCATAGAAACGAGTTGCATGTTGCAGTTGGATAAGTGGAAGTATTTTATTATATCAAAGAAGTGAAAGACTGCACTTGAATTTTATGTAAGCACATAAATGAGTTGCATGTACAATTCAAAGGAAGTGAAAGACTATAGGGGAATTTGAAGTATGCACAAAAATGAGTTGTAGGTCACAGTTAGATGAGTTGAAGTATTTTTCCATTTGGAATCTAAGTGAAAGATAGCAGCTGGATGTCATGGATAATTTTAACGACCCATACTTATTTAAAAGTGTATAAATCTTGGCGAACCTTACCAATTTTTAAAATGTTAACTATAAAATATTTGACGATATTTTTTCTAAAATTATTTCAATTTCTAAGGATTTTATATAGTTTATATAACAATTTGATGATTTTTAGAGTGAAAAAATTTTAGCCCATCAAAATTCGGCGAAATGGGGCTTCAAAAAATGCAAATTGGCGAACCTTTTTTTGGAAAAAAACATGGAAAAATAGCCCATGGGATAAATTTTTTCCCTATAATTATCCTTGTTGAATATGAAGTAAGCATGGAATCAAGGTGCACTTCGCAATTGGATAAGTCGAAGGTAAAGAAAGTCGAAGTAGATTTTGGTGAAGTACAAAGCTAAGCCACAACCAATCTTGGAACAAACTAATTGGCAGAGATAGTGACAATAATAGATTGATACTCTTAGTATTTCATATCAGGGTGGAAGGACGGGGAAAGGACATGTTGGAGGATGTGATCTTAGGTGTTTGGAGCCATCTTCTAGTCAGTGTTGGTAAATCAGGGATTTGGAGCTTCCTTCAGGTTGGCGCCTGTAAATCAGGGGGTTGGAGCCTCCTTATAATTGGTGCTAGAAAATCAAGCAGTTGGAGCCCTCTTCTAGTTGGTGCTTCTTTCTGGTTGGTGTTGGTAAATAAATTAAATGTAGTCTTGATATATTATATATATATATATATATATAAGAAATAATTCTATGGCTTTCTCCCATTCGGGTTTCAATGTAAATTCTAGTGTATTGTGTATATGTGGTTTTTCATTATGCACTATTGATTTATACTGCACATGATATATTGAATGAAGTGATACTGCTAATAAAGTGAAATAATATATATTGTGATCAAAAGTGGTAATTGTACAAATAATGATTCACACCCCCCTCAGTATTCCAACAGTTTTTTGGGGTAGCGCCCATGAAGAGAATTATTTGGGAAAATTCCTTGTAAAATATATCTAGATTGTTCATCATTGGGTCACATATATGATGGTAGAAGTTATGTTGATGTATTTTTCCCTAGAATGAAATATTGTTTTTATGAGGGCATCATATTATAAATTTGTAGTGTGAGAGAGATTGTGAGAGAGTGAGGAGTGTTTGGGTCGCAAAAATACGACATTTTATTCATTTTTCATATACCATTTATCACCTTTATTCCTATTTTATCCTTCCATAAAACCATTAATCTCCACCACTTTCAAAATACATTTTGATTAAATATTAGAAATTAATATTTTCATATATATCTCAAAGATTTGTGTGAGCCTTGTAATGTAGGGATATTTGAAGCTTTCAACCAAGGAATATTCAAAAGCTTCCTGAATGTTTTCTCCATCTTTTCAAGATTTGAAGGAGATAATCCAAGCTAATTTCAAGGAGAGGATTGTGGAAATATGGAGAGAATATCTCATCCCATATTTGTTGGAGAATTTGGAGGGAGAATATCTTATCCCATATTTGTTGGAGAATTTGAAAGGATAAGTTGAGAGAAAAGTGGATATGTTGGAGAATTTGAAGGGATAAGTTGAGAGGAAAGTGGATTGCAATTATGAGTTGTTTATCTTGTTATTCAAATAATTAATGTATAAATAAGAGGGTTCTCATTTGTCACTTATCACATCTATTTGTCATTTGTCTTTTATTACATGCTTTCATAGATTAGTCTGTTCATCTTCTTGTTATCTTGATTAAATTTACGTTCAATTTTCATGTGCTTTGGTAAACATGTTTACTTTCATGCTTTCTTGAATTTACTTTATGCCATTTTTCTTATTTCCTAAATCTAGATTCAACCACAGTAATATAGTTGTTTCTTTTAAAGAATTAACATAAGTTAGATGTACTTTAATCCTGCATATATTTTGCGTACACCTCTAAGTTTAGGATCTTCCGGATTGATAATTTATGTCAAAATTATTATCATATATTTCACTACATTTTGGCCCCGTTGCAGGGGAGGTGCTAAAAGAGGATGAGAGTTTAGATAGGTAGATAGGTTTTTTTTTTTTATATTACACAACATGGGGGGGAGGGGAAAGGATAAGACGCAAGGACGATTTCACTACGGAATTTCCATAGTGTAACAGCTAGACGCATCCACTTTAGTGGGTTACCCCAAAGCCTTGTTGCTCCCTTTGCATGCAAATAAGTTTCCTATTCGCAAGGGCGTTTATTTTTCTACAAAGTGTTCACTTTTCCTGGAAGATTGTTCTTTCATTTTCTGCAAATGCAAGTTTGTACCTGTTCATTTTTGGTTTTGTATTGTTTTGCACTTTTACTTGTTTTTCATTTTTGTATTGTTTTTTGGTTTTGATTTAATTTCAGTAAAATGATTTTACGATGAGCATAAATTTAGACTAACTCATTCAGATCCTAGCAAATACAGAGATCTCCTCTTCTCCAGAAGAGGAGATCTTGAAAGCAACAAAAGATGTAATTACTCCTCTTGACGCAAACAAAGAAAAATTGACATTCGAAGAATCATGCATATCAGATGAGGAACACCTATTCGAGCAGGAAATCGAAGAGGATGAAAAGGGGATTTAGGGTGATCTAAATTAGAATGAAAATCAAGCTTTTGAAAGTTTCATCGAACAATGTTTTCAAGTAAGTACTAGGATCCGTTTTGTTTTCGCTTTTATTTCATTAACTCTCATTGTCAGTATTTAATTTTTCATATTATTGTATATTCTAGATTTAGTTTTTCAAAATTAAATGATAACCTGTGTTTACTTTTGTTACATAGATGGTTACACTCGCAATTTCACTACACGTAAATGATTGTAATTTTCATTTAGAATAGAGTAGGTAGCTTTTAGTTTTTATTTGGAATTTAAAATTAGCATGTAGGATGCTTTTAAAAAATGATTTTAGGACTAATGACAATGTGAAAATGTTTATATTTGCTAAAAAAATTATTTTTATTTTTTAAAATGGTCTTAATTACTACTTTTTCTAATTTTGTAAGGATTTAGTTTGCATCTTTTAAATCTAGGAATACTTTAAAATAAAATTAAAAACAATATATATATATATATATATATATATATATATATATATATATATATATATAAATTAAAAATTAAAAATGTTTCGTTGTTTTTTTCAATTAGTTTTATAGTATTAGTTTTCTAATTTTAATCCTAGTATTTTAACAATTTTAGAAATAAATTGTAAAAATTTAACCATACCTGCAAACATTTACAAAATAAACATTAATATATATACATAATAATAAAAATAAAACTTAAAATAAAAAATAAAAAAATAAAACAAATCGTTTGTCTTCCTGCTACCAATATGAGCGCTCACTGGCACCAGCATTTCTAGGCCATTCGGTAGGAGACTTAGCCTCTCCATTTCCATTTAGACCTCACAACTTATAAGCAGAACAAGAAGAACTGGATTCGCGCTTAGGGAGCCAATCTAATTGGCATCATAGTATCTTCATGGCTCTATCAACCATGTCGAACTAGCTTTAAAATTAGTGGTTCCAGGGATTCCATGCCCTTTCGTCTCCAACGTGAGATCTCAACGCTTCTTCTTCTGCAGTACACCTTCTCAGATTCTCTCAGCAACACGCACGCCCTTCATTTCCTTCGCAACGCCCATGCAGATTTCCCTCCAGTTGTTCTTCACCTGCCTCCAACGTTCCTATTTTTCGTTGTGTTGGTGGCAGTTGACCTTTCAACAAGCCAACCCTCTAACACAAAAATCACTAACCTATTTGGTTCCTTATCGAGGGTTTCTCACCCACGTCACCTACGATAGCCCTGGGTATGATGGGTTCTTCTGTGGGCCTAACAACAGTAATTGTTGCAGTAGCTACAACGCGATGCCTCCAAGACCTATCCTTTATGGCGGTTTTAATTATAGAATTCCATCCACAGATCTCACGGGTTTTTCCTACGATTCCTGTGGAGGGTTGACGTAAAAAATGGAACTAACGCATAGGTCGGAATGAAGATCCTTCAAAGGAATATATGCCATCAAGGAAACATGACCTGTCTACATTAATCTCGATTCATTTATTAAGGAGGTTATGAAATCGGTATTGTAATGAAGAGAATGACGGCATATTGAAAACAATAATAATAATTTCCACGTCTTGAACAAACGCATCAACATTTGGCTCGATAGAATATCGGCTACTACTGACGTGTTTAGTCACGAAGAAGGTTGTTCATCAACCCATCGATATCATTGCGAGATCTCCTCCATAATTTCACACCTTTCATAACAGATTTACATTGTGTGGAGCAGTTGTAATGTCTCTTCCCGTTGACATTGGAGTTCAGATCTCCCATATTTCTACACATTATGACAGATCATATGCACCAAGTTCTAGAAATCCAATACGATGTGAATACTTATCATTTATGATAGAATATTTACCAAGAGGGAATTCACCGAAAATCTGAAACAAATTGAGATCCCAGGCGAGTAAATCGGATCGTAATACAGCACTTCAACTAACCTTATCTCTTTGAATGGTTTTCATCTTCACTAGTAGTTTCTCTCAGTACCAGCCTGCCATCTCATCTTCTAGGTTACGTATCAATATTTCCATCTCCTCTAGGGTCGATTGGTGCATTGAATCTATGTACCAAGCTTTCCATCTTCCACAGGAAGATACCCAGGATGCCATCTCTGAAGGAGCTAGTCGAATTAGAGAATAAATGGTGACGGTTTTCAATTGTGAGCAGAATCCCTGGATGGAACGCCTTGTGGATATGGGTCACTCTCTTACGTTCTGCACTTAAAGTTCCCATTTACCCCGGGCTGTATTCGATAATGCCTCTCAGAAAATGCATCTTTGGAAACATATCTTTTGACAAAGGAGTTAAGGCATAAGTGCAGGATGCGAATGGTTTATGGATTTCAATGGCAGCTTTATCAGCTCTTTTCTTTTTCCCCGAAGCATAAAAGGCTATTCCTACAATACCAAGAGCCAACACGGCTGCTGCAGTGGCTATGCCAGCGATTGCACCCGAGCTTATACCCTTCAAATTTGAGTATTGGGGAGGGTATGGATCTCTAATGAAAATATAAGGCTTATAGATTTGATTACTGACGAGAGAAACGGTATTGGAGAGATTGCTGCTACATAATTTGTACTAATTAATGAACCCTAGTTTATGGTAATATTTTGCAAAGATTGAGGGGGCGAGCTTTGACGAGGCGTTTTCAATTTCCCAGCAAGGCACGGCATCAAAAACCGTCAGCGCACTAAAACCGTCCGTGATAATGTTCATGGAAGTATTTACCTAGATCCGCTTAGTCTCAGATTTATAGATACCAAACAATTCCAACGCCTTTTGAAATATCAAGCAATTAGGTATTTGTAATCTAGTCTATCCTGGTGCAATACACTCTAGGTATTTACTAGCTTGATGGCGAAGCAATACAACGACTTCACCAATATCAATGGAAAAAGCTTGACATTGACCGATCGAATATATCAATTGTGAAGTTATAAGGTTTACTTCACGATATTGGTCATGGGCCCTTCAGTCATGTGTTTGATAATGAATTCATTCCTCCAGTGGCTTGATAAAGATCGTTAATGCGTCAATCTGTAAGTCACTAAAAACAAGATTTAAATTCAACGTTCAGTTAAAGCATCATTCTGGAAGTCCGAATATTTAATTCAGCCTTGAATAGAGCATGTATTTATCTGAAATTTGTAGTTGTACTCGAGGTTGAAGAAAGAAGGTTGCTAATACAACTGATAATCAAAAGCTTCTTTAAAGTATAGATGACTAAAGACAGAGAAAACCAGGCATACTTAATTGATTTCGGTCTTGCCAAAAAGTACAGAGATCTTATCAGTCACCTCGATATCTGCTGGTACGTTGGCTAGATGGATAAATGGTTGGATTGCTCAACCAGAGGGCTTTGCGCCTTACTGAGGGGCTTCTGTCACTTTCTATTGTTATGCCTATGTCTTTACCATCTATTGAAACGTTGAATGAAACATTGCCACCAATTGCTTCCTCAGATCATGATGTCGTTGTTGTAGCCACCAGTTAGCCTCGATCTGTAGGAACAACAACATCTTCACTACAGGCCATATCTCAAACAGTTTCGGTGTCTTTCTTAAGTCGTCTGATGAATATTTCAAGATTTGGCCCCACAGTTTTGAGTTTCGGCTTCGTGTGGCTTTGGCACCTAGTGGAGATCTTACTTTGATTTCTCAAATCAGAAATGCTGATAGCAATCCATTTACTTTCACATTTTATTTTCATACATATTTTTCGTGTCTGATATCATTATTGCAGAGTTGTGGGTTCGCTCATAAGAAAACAAAGACTCATGGTCTTTTGGTTGAAGAGAGAATGAAGTGGATGGGCGAAGAGGAGGATCCCAAAAACGTGGTTGAAACCTAATTTAACATAACATCGATTTGTAACTGAGCTGGCAACTTTGCCAAAGGCTTCTCCCTGTAGATATTTACTCTCCTTTGCAGAAAGATTCCACAACATGTGTATGGTTGTAGAGTATAAAGATTGCAGGCCTCTAGTGTTGGGAGAAGAAATGCTCTCGGTTGAGAAGAATCACTCCTTGTAGTTGAATAGAAATCGCTTTGTGGCAGAAAAATTTATTCTTGTGGCTAACCATTTCCAAGATGATGATTGTTACATAAAAATTGTAGAAATGGCATATCGTCCAAGGGGACTTATAAAGCTTTGAAGATGTTTAGTCAATGGCAATTCTCTAGACGAATGTATTTATGATTGATTGTTTTATCATAGACAATTTCTTTTCGTGCTTGTTAGACAGATTTATGCTAATTTGTCTACGGTTTCCTTTGTTTTAATATTCCACAAAGGTTTCGTGGTTGTTATTCTTCGTGGAAAATGCCAACACAACGTATGGCCAAATTTACAATCATTATATAAAAAGTTGGCTCCCAAGGAGCAAGTGTCACAAAACAAGATTTGAAGCCTGGTGGAGAAGATAACAACATTCCTCCTAACCACCTGATCTACACTCAATTGAGGTATATCCCACAAAGAGTTGTATAAACAATAAAACGAAATAAAAATTAAAACAATTAAAAAGTAAACAATAATAATATAAATTTATAAAAAAAGCTGAAACAAAAACAAAATAACTAAAAAAATCATAAAAATAAACAAATCGTAAAAATGATTTTTTTTGCAAATGGACATTTCACTTCCTAACACGTTAGAGTCATGTTTTTTATGTTTTTTATGCTAACATGATTTTTGAAGTCACAGCTCTCAACGAAAACAATTGTCTAAGACACGCGATGACCGACGGGTGAAAATGCATTTCGTTTTACATTTGATTTGCTAAGCACTTATTTTACTTCCCGCACTATGTTCTTTCAATGCTCTCACCATTTTGCTGTTGGATTAGTGCTAACCTTTTACAGGTTCTAAGACGATCCAAACTCATGGAGAAGTGACCTTCAGAAATCATAATAAAACATGCATAATAAAACATGCATCATTAAAGGAGCTAAAATTTTCATCGCACATGTCGTGCTATATTCGTCCACAGAGCCATCTTTCAGAAAACCATTTGTGCCATGATCTGTTTCAAAGCTCACCAGTCATCCATGTAGGAGTCTACTTTTTCATTGCATTATACATCATGACTTCCGGCATGTCTATTTTTATGAGCCGTACACATTTTCTTATTTCTCATATTCATCTTTTTCCTTATGAATAAAACCATTCAGCTTCCTTTCCATGTCCAAATTTCCTTGATATCCTTGTCATAAAAACTATTTAATCGTGAGATATTTTATCTATAGTCCTACCACTCATTCTGTACAACTCGTGTTGATTGATGTGGGATTCCTTAAGGCCCACCTTTCAACAAGTCTTTCCCCATCAACCTCAGCACACTATTTGGAATAGAGACTAGAGTTCATTTTTAGTACCTTGAGGCTTGCATGCTTTAATGGAAAGCTCTCTCGCCAACAATCATGGGAATACATCAATGTCCCTTGATAGTTAGATCTTGCAAGTGGCTTGATATCAACTCATTTATTCGCACTTTGCATGATGTACTTAGGTACCTTGGCAGTCATTGATATCAATGGCGAGATTTCCTCACATTGGTTAACGATATTCATCAATGGTTGGTAATCCAATGACTTCTTTCCATGCTCGACATCGACAAAATTTATTCGCATGGTAAGAATTATGCCATCGAGTTTTGTAGCAGGTGAAGACTATAGACTTTTCATGACACCATCAATAGTTTTGTAGCATACTTCCCGCCATATCAGAGTACCAAAGTTCCACTTTTAGCTTTCTTTTCTTGATTGATTCAACCTAGTAACAGTTCAAAACCTTCACTTCACATTCTATGATCCAATAGTAGCAGCCACATTCCTATTTGCATTGTTCATCAACTCTTAAGGTAAGTGAAGGTATGTTCTTTTCTAGTCTTTAATCATGCAGTTCCTTGAATGCTAGATATCAATAAATTTGAAAGATTCCCTCACTACATTCCCTTTCTCCTTTTCATAAACATAATACATCTTCAGATGGGGGAGGACTATTCATTACCATTTACATATTCATCATCTCATTTACCATTAACCAACATGTCTTTCCCAAACTATGCTTTGTTACACATTGAATAAAAAAAACATTGCTATATATCCTGGCATGATTCATAGTATGAAGAAAAGGCTTTCTAATATAAATTGATGGTTCATCATTTCCAATGCATGTATACTTTTAAATCTTATGTATTGCTGCAAAAATACAAGTAAATGAACGAATGTTGTTAACACAAGAACCAACATTTCTTATATTCATGGTTGTCACACAAGAACCAACCATAAGAAAAACTATTGCCACTCATGCATTTCAAATCATGGAATGATTTATTGTTACATACCATCATCATGTAAAGCCCCAGCTACAAACCCAAAAGTTTTAAAGAGAATCAATGCATAGTTGCATGAGGACATGCAACTAGTTAAGTTGGGGGAATGTTTGGTCACAAAAATACGACATTTTATTCATCTTTCATATACCATTTGTCACCTTTATTCCTATTTTATCCTTCCATAAAACCATTAATCTCCACCATTTTCATAATACATATGGGTTTTATTTACCATTTTCCAAATTATTTGTTTTGAGTATTTTTAAGATAATTCTTGATTAAATATTAGAAATTAATATATTTTTCATATATATCTCAAAGATTTGTGTGATCCTTGTAATGTAGGGATATTTGAAGCTTTTAACCATGGAGTATTCAAAAGCTTCCCGAATGTTTTCTCCATCTTTTCAAGATTTGAAGGAGATCATTCAAGCTAATTTCTAGGAGAGGATTATGGAAATATGGAGAGAAAATCTCATCCCATATTTGTTGGAGAATTTGAAGGGATAAGTTGAGAGAAAAGTGGATATGTTGGAGAATTTGAAGGGATAAGTTGAGAGAAAAGTGGATATGTTGGAGAATTTGAAGGGATAAGTTGAGAGGAAAGTGGATTGTATCTATGAGTTGTTTGTCTTGTTATTCAAAGAATTCATGTATAAATAAGAGGGGTTCTCTACTCATTTGGTTAGAGGCCTCTCTAGTGGTGTGGAAATAGAGAAATAGTTTATGTATTTTAAGAGTTAGTCATGGAGTGGATTTTGATTATTATGTAATGGAGATGATGCTTTAATGCAAATCCTTTTACACTCTCTCATGTTAATTTGGATTTCTTTCTTATGAATTGTTAATATAGATTTTCTGTGAGCTCACATCTATTTGGCATTTATCTTTTATTACATGCTTTCATAGATTAGTTTGTTCATCTTCTTGTTATCTTGATTAAATTTATTTTCCATACGTTTTCATGTGCTTTGGTAAACAGGTTTACTTTCATGCTTTCTTGAATTTACTTTATGCCATTTTTTTTTATTTCCTAGATCTAGATTCAACGACAGGAGTATAATTGTTTCTTTTAAAGCATTAACATAAGTTAGATGTACTCTAATCTTGTATATATTTTTGCGTACACCTCTATGTTTACGAACTTACGGATTGATAATTTATGTCAAAATTATTATCATATATTTCGCTCGGCAAGGAGGAGGTTGCAATGGATGTGTTGTAGGTTTCATCCCTTCTTTTTTCTTGTCAGAATAAATAAAATAAGCATTGAACAATTTTATGCACGGATGTATCCCATATCAGGCGAACCATGTACATGGGTGTCTCTCTTGTATTACGTTCTTCTATTTTTTATTTCTACAATCATTTTTTATATTTCTTTGCGGTCCTATTCCTACCACAAATAGATAAAGTATACCCCCACACTGCAATTTGAATCCATCCCTTGATTATCCCCATCAAAAGAACCCTAAGGGATGGACCTATCGACCATTATCTCTCCCACCTTTCTAGTAATCCCATCAGTTACCGATAATTTGATTAGGTGAAAGATTGGCCATAATGATGAGGTTACTTGGAATGTTAGAATTTTTTTGTTAACAAACAAAAAAACATGATGTGCAATGCATATGCCCCACATAACCGAGAAGGGAATAGTTCTTACGTTTTTCAAGTCCTATCTCTCAAACCATTTCTTTAAGCAATCCTCCACACTATCCCGATTCCATAAATTTTTATAATCAATAGAATGGCCCATGCCACTCCAAATATGTTGAGAAAATATGCAATCAATGATAAGAAGAGTTATAGGTTTAGCTCTGTGCCTTAATAATAATAAAATGCTAGGCCCTTATTTGATTTCTAAATCATCTCCTATGTGAGTATCTTATTAGTCAAAGAAATACACATAAACAATTTTGTCTTCATCGGATCTTTATTTTTACATATCTTCTTACAACCCTATTTTTCTTTTTGATTTGCATTGACCTGTAGTGCTTGTAGCCCAATTTAGTAGAACAATTACCACTTCTCTTTTTTTTACCCACACCATTTCATCGAGAGCATCATTTAATCTAATGTGAACTCTAATTAAGTTAGTCTGGAAAACATTCCAAGAGTTTAATAGATCTCTCTCTAGCCCTAAATTATGAGAAAAAAACCATCCTTGATGCCAAACATTAGTAGTAATAGGATCCTCTATTAGGTTAAGTGTCCATTAACCTATATATTGTAAATATTGGAACAAATTATCATATATACAAATGCCTCATTACCACACCCCATAATTTCAACAAATCCAACCGTCTAACCCAAGAACCCTCACCAAATTTCTAGGAAAAAATAAGATCCAATTATTAAAAAATAAAGTGTTAAGGATTTCCATTGATTAGATCATTAGTAATATGTTTCCTCTAATTTCCAATCCAATCCAGTAAAGTACCTAGAGCTATATATTTTTGTATAATTATTTTGTTCCAAATACTATATTTAGTAATCAGATTTTATAGTGTTTTTTCTACAAGAGATATCCCAAATACATGAATTTCCATAAGTCTACATCTTCCCTTGTCCTTAGACCTAGAAATGGTCTGCCACTTTACTAAGTGTGAAAATCTTGTCATTACTTCATTTTCGAAGAAAATTGTAGGTTCTTCTAATTTTATCTAGAATGTCCTTGGGAATGTGTTCCAAATAGGGCCAAAAACATCAATGGAATCTACAGAAAAATTAACTAAAATCAATATTCCACCTCTATAAATCAATTTGTGGCACTAAAATTTATTCTCTTTTCAAATTTTTCCAATAGCCAAGACCAATCCCTCTTACCATATCCATTAGGTTTAATACTGAAACTAAGACACTTGATTCCTTATTGACCTAAAAAATTCTAAATGGGAAATGATCTCTAAAAATCTATTCTACATCCTAGTCAATCTTTTTAAAAATTACTACAGACCTAGTGATAGTAGCTTGCTATTCCCACAACAAGAAAAAAATATCATCCAAATTCAAATGATTTAAAATGACCATTTTATTAAATTTATACTAATCATATGAATTTGGATTGAAAATATTGTGAATTTTATTTTCAAAAGTGTGGATATTGATGTTTCTAAATAGAAAAAATGGGATTATGAAGGTGTGAAAATTGGTTTTCGAAACTCAAATTCCAAAAGTGTAAAATTTTCACTTCATAAACACTAATTTCAACCTATCTCTGAAGGGGGCTTAGAGTGAAAGTAATCAAATTTAATGAAATGGTTGTTTGTAGGAAAACCATTTTATCATCTCACACAATGGATAAAATAGGAATTCGTGGGCACAAATATTGCATATCAAACTGTCATACAAGATGGTACTGACTACATCAACTGCAATGTCTAGATACAAGTTTTTTGTTATAGCCCAAGGGAGTCATATATGGGGTTAAAGGTATATGATATGACCAAAGACGGGGGAATATATGGGGCTAAATACGCATGAAATGAAGTAAATCTATATGTAATAGTGGTGGCCTAATAAAGGGGGCTCATTTGTAATGAGTGAATATGTATATATATAGGTAATGTAGTCATTATTGAGGAAACATGTGAATTGGATATATGAAATGTCTTGGAGTATTTGGAGGAGGTTATCCTATTTTTAAAATATTTATTGTGTAACTCATATCTCTTTTCCATATTGGAGTTGCATTGCATGTTTACATTTCTATGCATGGTATGTACGTTGTTATATTATGCTATCTTAAGGATTTAATTCATAACATTTTGTATCAAAGCATAAAGTCCTTGGATCAGACACTTTCAAAATGAGTCGTCTTGGAATTTTCTCTATAAACATTTTTGTGGATGTTTCAAACAATGAAATTAGAGGATCCCTAAAGGACACAGAAAAGTATCCATGGTACAAATTTTAGGTCTTAGTTCATTATACTTTTGGAGTTATAATTCAAGGAATTTAGAGGTTTTTACTAGTCCAAATACTAGTATCAAACATGTGTTTTGGGTAAAATTGTTATATTCAAAGCTTGTGAGATTAAAATTGAGTGTTACCTTTTACCAAAAGAAAGAAATAACATGATTTTTTTGGTAACAATTTAAAAATCAGAACCAGAAAATTAGACATGTGTAAATCTGTACAAGCTTTATATCCTAAAAGGGACAAAAATAACAAGTTCTGGGAAAATTACCATAACTCTCCCTTGCCACATCATAATTGGGTCAAATATATGGAATTGTAAAGAATAACATGAAATTTAGACTATGAGAGGCCAAAATTATATAGTTACCTGAATTGAAAGTCATCCAAAAAGATAGTCTCCAAATCAAGGTTTCAAAAGGTATGCTATTTTGAAATTAGCATAAATTTTGATTGAAAGCTCTGATTTAGGTGATTCAAAAGTGATTGGAAACAAGAAACATAGGATAATATGTTGGAAAAATCATATTATGCATTTGTTTTCAACATATTGAGGTTGGAATCTATGAATTTTGGTTAGACCTTAGTTAAGAAAAAAGGTGAAATTTGCAATACCTAGGTTTAGTGGAAATGAAGATAAAGATGAAATTATCTTATGGAATAGTTGAGGAGGATAAAGGAAAATGGTAATACTCATCTTTTTGTAAGTATTATATTTTATGATTAAGATTCGGAGTGGTGCAAGAGTATTGATAAAAATATTCTAATAATGGTACATGGGAAGTATTTGAAGAACTTTTCTCAAAAAAATGGATCAATTAATAACAAATGGAAGAGATGAATAAATTTAAGATGAATTCAAAGAAATAAAAGATAAAATCAAGAATAAAGGTGAGGAGTTGTCTAATATACATTCTCTTAATTAATCACCTAGTAAATATGTTCATAAATTGAAGAAGGAGAAGAGGGAAAGGAAAATGGCCAAAGGATTAGTAGAGTCAAGAATTTTAATAGAACGATGATGAAATATGTAGATTACAAAACCATAATAAAAAAACTATTGGATGAGGCCAATAGATTAAAAAAAGAGAAGAAGCATGATCAAAATCAATTAAAAGAAAGGATATTGGATGAAGACATTACCAAAAGAATTTAAGAGGAAATTTGCAAGAAGGTTGAAAAAAACCTAATTGCGTATGATGTCAAATAAAATAAAAATACAACCAGAATTGAAGAAAGACATAAGAAATTGATGGATGAAATCACATTGTAGCTTCAAAAGAAGAGGGAAGACAAGATTCTAGAAGGTCAATAAGTTGAGCTCAAGCTTGAATATGTACATGTCAAATATCAGGGTATTATTTCAAAGGAAAGAGTAATAAAATACCAACCAAAGAGGATATATGCCACCATTATCTGATAATGGGAGTGTAAAGAAGGAAGAGAAACTATCAAATGTGAAACCATACCAAAATCATCATTACCAAGAAATACAAGAAGATACGCATCAACACTACCAAGGAAGAATATTTAATAATTGACAATATCGGTGGAACATAGCATGATAAAACCATTATTCAATAAGATATTATGAGAGACTATAAACTAAAACACATTAGATAAGTTACAATAACAACACATGGAATCAAAATTATACAATGATCGACTATCAAGCATTAAAACCGAAAATAATCAATTTTGGATGGGTGGATCATCATCAATGACGATAAGAAAGCATGAATATAAGGAAATCCTATTACATGGTTTAATCACATGTAAATCCCTTAAATGCAAAGCTTTGAGGACAAAGTTTTTTGAAGGAGGGTACTATGGTATGGCCCAAGGGAGGCTTCTATGGGGCTAAATATATATGTGATGAAGTAAATGCATATGTAATAGAGGTCGTCCTAATGAAGGGGCCTCAAGTGCAATGAGTGAATAGGTATATATATAGGTTACATAGTCATTATTGGGGAAAACATGTGAATTAGATCTAAGAATTTATTGAGGTATTTGGAGAAGGATCTTCTATTATTTAAAGAGTTATTGTGTAATTCATCTCTCCTATCTATCTTGGAGTTGTGCTAAACATTTAAATTTGTTTACATGGTATGTATTTTGTTATATTATACTATCTTAAATATTTGGTTCATAACATTCTTTTATATTTAAGATTCACAATAAAATCCATATTGATGTGGTTGAGACAATATGGAAATTAGATATCATTGTAGTCTTAATAATGAAGCCATATATATATAATTAACTTTGCACACAAAATTAACTAGTTTAAAAATCTATTGAATTATATGATGTGGGACTAGATGTTATAGCTATGTATTTTTAGTTGTTATAAGGCTAACTGTATAAACAAGTGAGAAAAAATAGGCATGAGTGGAAAACAAGTGAGAAAATGATCATTTACTAGGTATGACTGCATGAGTGATAATTATATTTAGTTTTTTGGTTTTCATATAAGTTATAAAACATGAGAAGTAGTATGGTGGTTTCATAGTCTTGTAATCAATTGGGAAAGAGGAAATTGAGGGATTGCAAGTTATGAAAGTAAGCATCCTTGATGATTATAAATAATGATTACAAACATATATGTTGGTGATTATTGTAAATAATCAATTTGATTAGATATGTTTAACATGTTTTCTTCTTAATATGCTCTAACCCTAATGGAAGGGTAGGTAATTACTTATATTCAGATGTGGTGGATCTTGTAGTATAATTTTACTATGGATTTGTAGAATTTTAGGTATGATTTTGATAAAGTAATCTTAGTTCTGATCTCCTTTCACTACAAATTGTTAATTTGTATAACATGTTTAATGCTTTTGAAATTTCGGTAGTTTGAATTTTCAATATGGTTTACTTATAAACCATTGTTGATAGAATTACTATTAATCATTTATCCCAATTACTCTTTGAATTTCGTCTGAGTATTCGCTGTTTATATAATGGATGTTCAGAGATTTATGACAACTAACAGACTGTGGTTCAACCAAGTGGTTAGTGGATGATGGATATCCCAAAACTCTCATATTTCATTGGAGGAGTGGGACACCAAGGCAAAGGTATCAAGCCACCTCAACTATCATTGTATTTTGGGTGTAATTTCACCACATGCTTACATTGGTGATTCCTCTTTGGCCACCTCATCTTTATTCTAATTTTGGAATCTACTTTCACCAAAAATTGGTAGAAGTTCAACATGCCAAAAAAGATATAAAAAAGAAAAATCGAGCAATTTGAGGGGGGTGGACAATAATTTTAGTTGTAAAAAGGGTATATGTTTAAAGCACTTGGGGATATACTCTTTTATAAAATCTAAGAAACTAACTTCTTTGTTTTATTTTGTTTCTCATGGATCTTTTATTCTTGTGCAATTATGTATGCTTTAGGCCAATTCTTTTATATTCATAGTTACATGAAAGTAAGTTTGTGGTAAAACATCCCATTTCTTAGTATAAATTTTGTAAACATTATATAAAGTTCATATGATGAATGCCTCTACAATACAATCTATCTATCTATCTATCTATCTATCTATCTATCTATCTATATATATATATATACTATCACCTTGATTTATGTGATGAATGTATTTACATGTTTGGAATGTATTTGAGACCTTTAAGGTCTCATGGTTGAATTTCAATTGTTGGATTTATTTATCATTTCTTAACACATTTCCATGCTTGTCAGTGAATACTAAAGATCACAGTCCCTCATTAATATTTATGATATTTTGTAAACCTTTAAGAATCAAGGAATTCCACCATCCACCATCAACATTGGTACTTGAATTTTATGTTTATCTATAAAAATTATGTACCTTCCATACAATTGACTTTATGTTTTGCAATGTAGGATAAAGGTGCGCAAATTATATAGGAATCTAACTATATTTGTCTATGTTACACCTCAAATTCTCACACTATGTACCATTGAGAGTCTTCCTGTCATAGCACCATGAGAAACATGATGTTTGTACCTCCTAGAAAGTGTTAATTCCTTTCATTAACATGTTGGTTCCTTCCCTAGTTACACTTGGAAGAAAATCCAGCAAAACAGGGGTTGAAAACCACTTAAACTAACCCACCTTTTGTTCTCCTAGTGACATTTTCGCACCCTGTCTAGTTTGCAAGGAGAAAAAATCCCTTATTTTCACATCCTGCATGCCTGGGAGGGAGCAAAATTTTTCTCCTTCCTGAACTTCTACCAATTTAAGGAAACATCGAGCATTTTTTGGGATCCTTACAAAATTTTCAGTGTTTTCACATAGATCCACTTTGTATTGGTGATGGTTGTGTCATTATCTCACCATGGATCTACTTTGTATGGTTGTAGCCATGATTTTTTCAGTCATTCTGGTATGGATCCACAATGTATGTCGATGGCCATATCTTTAGTCAGTACTTTCATGGATCTGCAATGTATTGGTCAGTAACCATGATTTGAGTCAGTATGTTCTGATCATGGGTATTCCCACCTTGAGGTTGTTGGACATATTGTTTGATATTTTATTGCATCTCTTCTATGGTTCTCTTTCACCAATCCTTGCAGAATTACTATTGGTAAAGTGTTTTAGCCATTAGATTCCTTCTAACCTCACACTTTAGGGGGCACTTGTTAAAACTCAAATTGTCACACTGTGTACCATTGAGAGTCTTCATGTCATATCACCATGAGAAACGTGATTTTTTTTAGCTCCTAGAAAGTGTTAATTCCCTTCTTTAACATGTTGGTCCCTTCCCTAGTTACACTTGGAAGCAAATCCAACAAAAAAGGGGTCGAAAACCACTTGACATAACCCACATTTTGGCCTCCTAGTTAAATTTATGTGCCCTATCTGGTGTGCAAGGAGATAAAATCCTTGATTTTCGTACCCTGCATGCCTAGGAGGGAGCATAATTTTGCAAATTGGTTAGTTATATGGGAGTGAAAATACTTGTTAAGGCTTATTTCTTTGTTTTTTGGACCTTGGATCTCAAGGATATTTTCTTGGGATGAGGTTTCTCTTCGAATCCTCTCTCATATTCCTCCTTTGGCATGTTGAATATCTTAGATCCATATCTCCCTCACTTAGATCCATCATCTTCTTTAAGTGGTTGGATTCTCAAATCCTACTTAAGGAAGGCCATCCATGAGCTATGGGGGTGATCTAGGAAGCATCAAACTTATGATCCCAAGGGTCTTGCAAGGGTGGTGAAGGAGAGATTGGAGAAGGCATGATCAAGCATAATTCAGGTATAACACATGTTGTATGGATTCCTTATTGATTTCTTCTTAATACAACTTTGCATATTCCTCCCATTTTCATGTCTTTAATGGTGAATTTATGAAATTGTCTATATTTTCATAGTTAGATCTTTGTTTATACATATATTTATTTGGAGAAGGTGTTGTCTTGCCATTGTGAATAGACTCATAAGCCCATGGTCAAAGTCTAAGAGCTGTAGAAACTTAGGAGCATCAAGGACAATTATCAAAGTGAGGTACTCCATCTACCTAGTTTGTCTCTCCATAGCTTGCTTGTTTATGTATGAGTTAGATCTAGGAGGATTAGTGTCTATTTGTTATTTTTCTATCTTGGGTAGGTATCTAAGGACCTTATTAATCGCATGAGAGTGTTTAAATACCCATAGTACGAATTCTCTAGAACAGTCTACATTCAATTTGTATCATTATTAACATTAAATTTGTTTGACAAAGACAAAATATATGCTTGTTTAAATCTTATTGGATAGAGATACCGTTAAAATGATAATTGGTATTGTGAACTTTTCTAGGGAATAATGGGGATGCATAGGGCCAATTAGAGTAGTAGTGGAGGTCATTCAATGTAAAGTGGACTAGGTCCAATATATAGTTATTATTAAATAAGTCCACTATGTTAGGAAATAAATGTAATGGGGCCTCATTAAAGAAGGTCCAATAGGTGGTTAGGAGGTTAGCATTGTATTGTTATTCTATAAAAAAGGATGGATTCCTTAGTATGCTTATGTGGAGAAGAATTTTATATATTGAGCATTATTTATTAGGAAGTATTCCCCTCAAAGATGCAAGTGAACAAGGTTGATTCATACAATTAATGGAATCATTTCAATAACAATAAAGTTATAGATTATTAAATATATATTGTGTTGTTCCATAATCTTGATTTTTGTTAGGAAAAGTGTCCTATAGCAGGGGAGAGACTACCAACATACAGGGGTGTAAGATGGACATACAAGGTTCTGCACATACATTACTTAAGCAAATAAGTTAGAGATTAGAAAGACATGCACCTTATTCTGAAGTTTGATCCTAGCTTTCTGCTCCTTTTCTCCTCAATGTATGAGCATGCAAAACAACCCTAGACCTTCCTCAAACAAATTTGATCACATATAAACAGATTGACATTTATAATAGCATGAAACATCAATTAGTAATCAAATTTGCAACATATAAAACAAATTATGTTGGGAAAAGAAGAATGTCCAATCTTATTAATGAATGAAGAAATTACATCAATTATACCTTCCTTCAAGCATGGCACTTCACGAAACCACGACTCAAGGTCTCCTGCTCCTCTTCTCCAAGGATCCCAACCTCTGATCAGATGTGCTAGGGTTTACTAGAAACTAGGGCACAAGTGAGGGGGATATGAATCTCAATTCCTCCAGCATAACACTATAATGGATTGGTCCCCTTTCATGGTCCCTCTCCCTCTCTTATATAGCAAGTGAACAAGATATGGTTGAATAGGAAGTAGTTACAACCGAAGAGGAGGTTCCAAAACTACCCAAATCTAACCATTTTTCGCAATTTTTTTTTATGTATTTTTAGTGTTTCTGAGGTGTTCGCGGCTTTGAACAGGAACAACCAGTGGGTACCCGTGTCTCTTACCATATGAAACATACAAATTTTTAGGGAAACCCGTGACTCCTAGCATATGCAACCTGTATTTTTGTGGAAAAATGGTCAAAAACAGCCTTTTCTGGGGGTTTTCTAGAAAAATTTTGGTCTACAAAATTGTTGTTAAGGTTATTACCTATAAAATGGGCCATGAATCAAGTAATGCCATCCATATAAAGTCCAAAATATGGCTCTTCCATCCACAAATATCCTTTTGTGTGACTCACAATAATCTCATGAAGTGTCGTCATGCAACCAAGAGATGTAAGTGTTGTTGCAAATGAAGAAGTTTCAATTTTGGCTATAACATTGATATTTCTTATATATAATCTGAATTAATATTTAAGTTTATAACCATTAATAGTCTCAGTAATGTTCTCCTCCTTGAGGAAACTTTTAGAAAAACAACTAGGTGAATATATAAAAGATAATTTGAATTTACTTTATCTTTTAAATACATTTATGGATATAAGAGAAAATATAAGCAAATCTCTTTTATTCAAACAAAGTAGGAAAATAACACTATTGCCAATAATGTATCAACATGTTTAGTGGATGCACCATATAAAGAGATATAGAATATCATTTACTTCGGGGAGAGATTAGAGAAGAAACCTTGTAGGATGATATTTTAGTAGTGAGCTTAATCTTTTTGCTTTAATCTATTATGTTGATTGATGGTTTATCATTTTGTCATTATTTAATTTTGTGAGATATGATATTTTGTTTTATGAGATATTATATATTAAAAAAAAAAATTGTTAAAGGTGTTACCTCATTGTTGATTTAACGTGTGTTCTAAAATTGTATTTTAGATTATTCATGAAAACAATATAATTTGATTTTATGCATACTTATTATTATTTTAAACAATGTTCAATATAACTTTTATAATATATCGGTTGAAAAAAAAAACTTTTATAATATTAAATATTTTCTAATATTAAATAAAAAATTTAAAAGTTGTTGTTGATAAATATGATGATCACTATCTACTAAACTTTTATAATATTAAATATTTTTCAATATTAAATAAAACATTTAAAAGTTGTTGTTGATAAATATGATGATCACTATCTACTAAAGACTAAATTTATTCTATTTGGATTAAAGGAAAAAATGTAAGTTAATTAATATGATTCAAGATATTATCTCTATGGTATTATATATATATATATATCACAAATGGTTAATAGGCTTTATATTAAAAGATGGAGCAAGTTACATAGAGAAGAAAGGCTAGTCCCAAAATTCCAGAATTGTCAGAGCAATTTCTAGGTTTTCCAGCCTCTGAAATTCAAAATTGGCATTATGCCTGATACAACCATAAAGACTGATACTGCTATTACAACTGAAGATTCTAACAAAGTGGCCTAATAAGAAACAACATAAATATAACATAGGAGTAGAACAGAAACTAGATAGATAAACATCAGATCAACAGGAGGCTGCACCAGCGAGAATTAGTTGTCATGACAGTTGCGGGACAATTTTTTCCTATCTTCCAGCCGTATTTCCAGTGTTATCGTCGTCAATGTTCAGGATGACTGATGGGTTGTTCCCACTGTTGGTCCTCATACAGTCAACTTTAGCCTTGACGATTCTCAGGCAGCTGTAAAGGGTGTCATGTTTGCCCATACTTTTTTCCGTGAAATCCTTTATATTTCTCGTGCTTGCTCGAACTTCGGAGTTGGAGATTTGAACCAGGGTCGCTAAATTTGAGATAGATTTTTTCATGTCTGCAAGGTCCCCTCTAAGCCATTGCACTTGTGTTTCCAGATCTTGAACTTGTAGATTGAGCTCAAGTGAGGGGTTTCCTTGCCCTTGAGGAGAAGCCTTATTCCCTATATCACCAGGACTACCATGGTACCATTGACGAAAGACACCTTTGCCGCTCTCACACAAATTCATATGATACCCAGAAGCCGGAACCAAATTAGAAGCAAAACCACCACTTGGAAACAGACCAGTTCCTAGGGGCGTCCATAGGCCACCATTTCCAGAATTCATCTTGGCACCACCCCCCCCTAGAGGAATCGACACCACCGGGACCCTGAAAAATTTCTAAGAGATAATGCTTCTTGCCACCACTACCAACCTCCTCTGCGGTATTCTGTTCGTTCCTCTTGCATTTCCTGCAGTGCATGGAAACAGGGCAATGACTGCAATTATCCATGCCCCTCCTGAGACAAGGGGACGTTCAAACTTCACTTTCCAAAATAAAACTAAACCTACAGAAGCAGGGAACATGAGCTGAGCAGGGAACAGTAAAAAAGCGAACGAGGAGATAGACAGGGTGCTGAACCCTTCGCCACCTTACGTGATAAAGCCCCGCACCACCTTGGGGATCGTTTGCAATAACTCCCCGCATGCAAGACAGATGGTGTCTGGCAAGGGCGACTGCCAAAAACGACGAGAGGACCTTTGATGTGAGCAGGGAGATTTCAAGGAGATTTTTGGAGTTAATGAGGCCATCGGTCAGGGGGAAATGGAGGGGTGTGGCCGGGACATAGGTTTAGGGAACCCAAACACCCCCCTTGAGTATACTGTTAAGCAATGCATGTCCACAATTTAAACTTGCACCAAGGTTTTCCATGGAGTTGGCATCATTGTTGTTTTTCCAAGAATATGATAGAAGGATAATGAGTGGAAATATTTGGACAAAAAGTAGAGGTGTTGATGCATCGTAGATATAGGCTTGCGGCGCAGAGTAGCTAAGTCCCTGGCGTCTCTAATCATGAACATTGAATCTCCGAAAATCATTAGATCTTTAATATTTTTGCTTCTGGCAATGTCCATCCCTTTTATCACTGCTAACCATTATGCATCATTGTTTGTTCTTTTTCCTATCGCCCATGCGAACTCCTCCACTTTGTTTCCATCAGGGTCAAGAATACCCCCCCCCCCCCCGCACCTGCCAACCCGGGATTTCCTTTGGAGGCACCATCGAAGAACAATGTGTTGCTTCTCAGAGTACTTATCCAATTTTGGAAATCCTCTGGATCCTTTCTGATGTGCCAATTCCGAGGTTTTGTTTTTCTTTGGATTGAGGGAGTGGATATGGGGAGGGAAGAGAGTAAACCAACAACCTAGATTTTTTCTTCAACAGTTAGAGGTTCCTTGTTGAGGTTTTTAATGTTTCTATAAGAGAGGGAATCTATCCACAAGGCTTTGGCATAGGAGATGATTTTCCCAGGGTGAGCTTTTATGCCATCGAAGATTTCACGGTTCCTAGCATTCCAAATTTTCCAACACAATGTTTTTGGGAAGGTGACCCAAGCTCGTTTGAAATTTGGTTTTCCAGAGAAAGAGTTAGGGTATTAAAAGTGCCAATTTTCAAAGAGGTCGGACCAGTTGGTGGGGAGGATAAGATTCAGGTGCATATATTGAAAGGCTTTATGCCAGACTTCTTGGGCAAACTCGCAGTCAAGGAAGAGATGACTGATTGTCTCCTCCTCATTTTTACAAAGAGTGCATCTAGCCTGCCCTACAATTCCTAGCTTCTTGAGATTTTCTACCGTGAGGATCTTTTTATGTGCTAGGGCCCAATTGAAGACATTCACTTTTGGGATCTCATCTCTGTCCCAGACTTTCTTCCATTTTTGTTCCTTGTTACCTCGATTGTTTAGAGTTTCCAAGTAATTGTATCCTTCCTTCACACTGTAGTGACCACTACTCCCCCAACTGCGTTTATCTCGCAGCGATTTGTGTATGGGGATCACACCATGAAGTCGGGAGAGAAGGGCATTGTACTTAGAATGTAGGTGATTTGGGAGATCTAGAATTTGCCATCCCTTCCAATTTCCTTGGGGAGACCACGTGGATAAATCATAGAGTGTAGAGATGTTGGCTTGCTCCATCCAGTGTCTCAAATCACGGAAGAGTGTGAGGGAGTTGGCAGGAGACCAGGGGCCAAGATTGTCTTTCCATATTTTGATTTTCTTACTATTACCTGGGGTCCAAGTGAGATTGTGTTGTATGATGAAAGCCGATTTTTTGCAGGGATTCCATATCACAGTGCCCTTCTTCTCTTGGTTGAGGTTTTCCAAACACCTACCTCTGCTTCCATGCATGTATTTTTTGTAAAGGGCTTCTTTCCACCCAACATTATTTCCAGAGATGATCCTCTAGAGGATTTTTGCACCTAGTGCCAGATTCATAAAGGATAGATCTTTTATCCCAGTCCCTCCATACTCTTTAGGCCTACACACTGTATCTCAACTGATGAGGTTAAACGTTTTCGTGCCATTGGTTTTTCCACCCTGCCAAAGGAAGTTCTGAAGAGCTTTAGATATTTCAGAGGTTACAGTCTTTGGGGCAAGGGAGATGGAGCAAGAGAAAAGTGGGTAGGCGGAGAGGATGGAGAGGATGAGCACTAGCTTACTTATAGGGTTTGGCCAGCGAGAGCCCCAAGAATTGATTTTATTCTTGATTTTGACCACCAGTCCCTGCCAGTCAACCACTTTTTTCCTACCTTTGAAAATTGGCACACCAAGATAGAGGAAGGAATTCCAGTCTCTTAGTCCTTCAAAACCAAAAGTCCTAGCAATTTTTGCAAGGGTCCTGTGGGAGCAATTCTAGCTGTAGATTTTGGACTTTTCAAAGTTCACTTTGCCATCCGAGGCCTTAAGGAAGGTTGTGAGGACCAGATTGAACTTCGTAGCAATGTTGACTGAAGCTCCCCCAAGTAGGATAGTATCATCTGCAAACTGAGAGTGATTTACTGGACGCACCCCTCTAACAATTCTGATGCCCTTAAGATCTCCGGAGTCTTGTAAGGAATGGAGCTTTCGACTCAGTGATTCTACAACCAGAAGGTACAAAAAAGGAGACAGGGGGAAACCTTGACGTAGATCACAAGTAGCCGAGAAGAAGTTGGTAGGTCTACCGTTAACCAGAGGGGCGATCCATGGAGAGTTGGTGTAGGCTTTTATCCACCTTACAAATCTGGGAGAGAAGCCAAATTTTTCCATGATGGCATAGAGAAAGCTGTGGTTTACTCTGCCAAAGGAATTGGCCATATCAAGTTTGATAACCATTCCTTGATGATTTTTTTCAATGCTGGTGTGGATAGCTTCTTGCACAATGACAATGTTGTCCAAAATTTGGTGACCCGTAATAAACCCCCCTTGAGCTTCAGAGATGAGCTTTCCCATGACTTTTTTCATCCTGGTGGCAATAATTTTGGTGAGGATTTTATATGAGGTGTTGCAGAGGGAAATTGGTCTGAAGCGATTCATGGAGAAGGGGGATTTTTCTTTAGGGATTAGGGCAAGGAAGGAGGAATTGGTGGCACCTCCAATTTTGTCTTTTATCCTTGTCCAATTTAGCATTCTCTTCAGATCTTCTTTTATGATTTCCCAAGTAGCTCGGTAGAAGTTTATTGTAAAGCCATCAGGGCCTGGTGCCTTGTCAATTTGGATAGCCCAAATGGATTTTTCTATTTCATGTTCCAGAATTGGTTTTGCAAGATCTCTGTTAGCATTTTTTGAGACAAGGTTTGGAATGTTCTCTAACAGATCAGCTTGAGCATTAAGATCCGTATCTCCACTATCCGAGAAGAGATCCTTGAAGTGGTTGTAAGTGAGTTGCTTAATATTTTCTTGACCATTGATCCTTACCCCATTTATATTCTTTAACTCTCTAATGGCATTTTGGCTGCGTCAAACTTTGGTTTGGTTATGGAAATACTTAGTATTACTGTCACCTCCTTTTAGCCAGAGCTTCCTGGACTTGATTCTCCAAGTTTCCTCTTCCTGTTTAGCCGCTTTAAGGATATCAAGCTCAAAAGATCTTTCTTGGGTTAGGAGAGGGATCGTAATTTCTTCACTATCCATTCTTTGTTGAAGGGTGTTCATCCTAGACTGGAGGACTTGTCTGGAATTGGAGGAATTTTTGAAGGAGAGTTTGGCCCATTTCTTAAGTTCAGTTTTAACTATTCTTAGCTTAGATTCACAAATAATACTGGGGGATCCAAAGATGGAGTGTTCCAAGCGTGTCAGACAAACTCCAGGAATCCAGGGGTGTTGATCTAAAGGTGATTGAATCGAAAGGGGATGGGGCCAAGATTTTCAGGGGGAGAGATGGAGAGGCCAATAGGCTTATGATCCGAAGAGGCACAAGGGATGGATTATGCACTAATAAGGAGGTTAGAGAGGAGGAAGGAGGAACTTACCAGAAAATGATCCAGCCTAGCCGCAATGTGTCCAACGCCACACCTTCTGTTTCCCCATGTGTACTTAGCGTTCTTGAGAGGAATATTAATAAGGTCCAAGTCCACCAGAAGATCCTCAATCTTTTCACCAAAGGGATCTCGAACAATGCTGCCTCCCCTCTTCTCCTGATGGGATCTTGTCACGTTGAAGTCACTGGCAATGATTATCTTTTCTCCATGCATGCTTTCTTTGAGATTGTTGAGATCATCCCAGAATTTTATCTTATCTCTATGGTGGATGGGCCCATACACATTGCAGACAAAAATGGGCCTATTACTGTCCTTGTCTTTTATTTCTGAAATCATCCAGTGGTTATTTTCAGAGGAGGATAGAATGGAGAATTTTTGGGAAACAATGGTTGCTATACCCCCGAGGCACCTCGGGCATTTACTGCAGTACCCTGACTTCCTTCCCAATTAGAGCTAGAGAGAGCCAAGCACTCTGCACTCTGCATCTTAGTCTCTTGGAGTAAAACAACGTCTGGTTTTGCATTTTTTATCATATTTTTAAGAGATTCTAATTTATTTTGTCCACTGAGACCTCTATAGTTCCAAGAGACTAATAACATTCTTTCTTAGATAAGTTAAGTCATGCTCGAGACTTACCTTCTTTTGCCCCAGTTTGAGATTTTGTTTGTTGTAGTATCTTCATGTCTTATAATCTTTTTTGTCTTTCCAACTCTATTTCTCTCTTTGGCTTCTTGCTCTCTATGGTACCTGAGAGATTTCCTTCCTCTAGTGTTTGGAAGTTGCACCAGGTCTTCCTCTTCGTGAGACTCAATTGAGGTTTCGAGAGATGGGGATGATGGTACAAAACTTGCTCTTTAGCTTATATTCCCACGTTCCTCCTAGGGTGGACATGCCTCCCCTGCTTGTCTTCATTCGGATCCTTTTCAGGGATAGGAATTGCTTCCTCTTCTTTGTTCAAATCGACTTGATTCTCCTCAAGAGTTTCGATTTCTCCTTCTTCAAACTGTAATTCCTGGAAGCTGTTGACGTTTGTGGCCTTCTTAGCTTCCCGGTTTTCCCTTTATCGATCGAGGGTTGGAGGTTTTTGTCTTCTTGGGGAGCAAAGACAACCTTTTTTCCCCTTTTTAAGCTACTGCCCATCCTTCTTCCTGGGGTTGTTCTGTGTTTTCTTGTACATTCTTGGGGCAGTTTTTAATAAAATGTCTATATTCATGACATTTCTTGCATTTGAAGGGAAGTTGTTCATAATCTCCTTTTTGCATATGCTCCCATCCCTCCATTTGCAGATTTACTTTTTCGGGTAGGCCTTTTTCCAGATCTACCCTCAACACAGATTCAGGAACATGCAAACAGGGGGTCCCTTTGGATCTGCTTTATCAATGTATTTCCCAAGAGCATATCTAATGGCAAGCAGGGTATCATCATCCCAACAATGCAGAGGTGGGTGGGGGAGGCGAACCCAAACTGGGACAACAGAGGGGACATCTTTTTCCGGATCAAAGGAGAGGTTTCGGCGATTCAGATAAAGGCCCCGAGGACCCATGAAGTAAGGGCCACTTCGAAAAATGAGATCCTTATCAGATTTGTTTTCAAAGAGAAAGATGAAGTAACCCTTACCACAGAAGCAGTGTTGTAATCCACCAGAGATCAAATGAATCCAATTTTTGTTTATCCAGGCATCCATTGTCTTGGGGATGGCCAAATTCCTATAAATTTCCCAATCAGACCACGCTCACTCAGCAGAAGAGCTTTCAGCTTTGAACCTGTCGACATGATCTGAATATGAGGGGTGGCTACATGTTTGATGAAGGAATCCGAGTGAACCGCAGGAGTCGGAGGAGGTGGGGTGGAATCAACAAGGGAATGGAAGGCAACGTCTAGGAGGCGCTTGCATTCCTCAGGGGATGGCTCCATGGCTGTGGCTCAGGAGGAGCACGCAGATGGCCGCAGGGGGCACTCTGTGTAGAGTAGAGCTAGAGATGGCTAGGGTTTCATCCAGAACAAAAATTCAACTAAATGACACTTGAGTCTCTCTATGGTAAAAAATATTGAAGAAAAGATTTCCTAGATTTCTTTTATTTTAAGAGTTAATACATTACGAATATCCATAACTATGTAAATGGCTTGTAAATGAGGTTTAATGTATATGTTAGTGAAATAATTTGAATAAAGTTGTGTAATAAAATAAAATATTGAAGAAGAATCTAAGACACAAGAATTGAAAATGGATTGCACACGTGTTACATAGATATTTACTTCAAAATCCCAAAATCGAGAAAACTAACATTCATGAGATTTTCTTCAGTTTATATATCATTGTATTATATTTTTATGTTTACAATAAAATATTATAGTATCCGAAATCGTAATTCATTAACCTGGATTAGATTACAAACTTGATTTATTAACAAGAAATAATTTATAATGGGCAGAAAACAAAGCAAAACTGACCCAAAATTGACCCAAATATTTCTTTCAAGAACACCAATGCCCCATTCCCCCTAGCTAGGAATGGTGATTAGATACCTTAGACCCCCTTTTCTTTTGTAACTTACAAAGAGTACAACACATGTCTAACATTCTCCCCATTTCTTGTATTCTTTGAAATACGGGGACAAACAGGAAGCATTCGTGAAATCAACCACTAAGGTTATATATGCCCACTGATTCTCTATACAAAGAGAAATTTTCATTACTAATATAATTTTTTCATGAATATAGAAAATTATTCAAGGTATCATCCTTCTCCAATAGTACTTTGTTATGTTTGACCATGTCTTTAACAAAATGGTACATTGAACATCAATATTCCTTGTCTTGGAATCTTAAGAAGGGATTTTTTCCAAAAAAATGCACTTGAATGGTCAAAACCTATTCTCACTACTTTTTAAACAAAGCCATTACCTGAACACAACTTTTCAACCATATGAATTCTTTATTTCCATGAGTGGCTACCATATATTTTTCTTTTGTATTAGAAATTGCAACTGCACCTCTCCTCATACACATCCAACCGATTGCTCCACCAAAAGTTAAAAAATGTAACCATTGATATATGTTCTCTAGTCAATATATGCATCCCAATCCGCATCAAAAAATCATTGCATATCTATCTCTTTGTGACGTCCAGGTCTTCCTTTCTAGAAGATTGTAGAATATGTACACAAATATATGAAGGCCCTCTTTACTACTGTCTAATGTTTCTTCTTGAAGCATAAAAGCTTCTCTGAAGCGTAAAAGCTTCTCTGAAGCGTAAAAGCTTCTCTGAAGCGTAAAAGCTTCTCTGAAGCGTAAAAGCTTCTTTTACTACAGTAAATACTTAGAAAGCCCACAAATAATCGGACGCCCACATTTCGAGGGAATAAAAAGATATTGATAAAATAAATGATGATAGGATGATAGGATGATTACAATGAAATGAGAAGCCCCGTATAAATACAATTCCAAAGGGAACCTCTAATGGTTGTTCATAAGGGTTATGTCCCTTCGATAATTATTGTTAATTACTATTATTATTTAATATCAATATATTTTAGGTTTGTTACATTGCCTTCCCCTTAAGGGAATCTTTGTCCTCAAAGCTTTGTTGAAGACAAGGCTTATGTCTGATTTTTTTATTGAACTGTCATCTCTAAATCCCTTTTAGTATTTGCGACACTTGAGGAAATGAGGCGATACAAGTTACGAATTCCACAAAAAGAACCGTCGCATCGTTTCTGATGTGGTCCATCCGAGATCTATTTTTATCGGAGTTATTTGATCGCTTTGTGGGATGGGTCTTTTCGTTTGTTGCTTAGTATTTTGATTTGATGTTCTTGCTTGTCTGACATCGTAATTCCTTGGTGTATGTTCATTTTGACCTTGTCATTGGTCAAAATGATGTTTATAATTGGGGTGGTCGATAAGGAGTTCTTGTTGTTTATTGTTCTATTGGATTGACTACTTTTTTAACTATGATGAGGATTGAATTTGTATTTAATTCTTCTTCTTCAACTTGAGTTTGTTTTCTCGAGAGTTTGGATGCTTCCTTTTGGAATTGCGCTACTTTGTTCTCCAGTAGATTCTTATTACTCTGAATTTTTTTGAACCTTTCGACTTGCGACTTTTTGTCCTCTTTTAACTTCTTGACTTGTTCCTCTAGTTCTTGATTAAGCTTTCTGAGGTGTTGGTTTTCTTCTTGCTTTTCTAGTATTCTTCCTTCAAGTTATTCATTTGAATGTTTTGTCTTTCGACTATGTTTCAACTTCTTGATTTTCATAAGTAATGTCTTGTTATGAATTCTTAGTCGAAATAGTTCTTCGGTATTGCTTGTTAATGTGTTATCGACTTTCGTAATTTCCAACTTGTGCGCTTTTTTTTAGTCCTCGACTTTTTGCTAAAGTTCCTTAATCCGTTGCTGAAGGTGGCAATTCTCTGCTTCTTGGCATCTTACTTTTGTCTGAATTTGCGTGATTTTGTCATCTTTGTCCTTGATGATTTTTGTTAATCGTTTTATTTCTTCTTTATTCTCGGCTTCATTTTTCATGCTTTTTTGGTTTTGTAGATTTTGATTGGTATATTTTTTACTCATTAATTCCTCAATTTAAAGTAGATAATCTCTCAATACGAATTTTTAGATAATGATTATCCTGCTCTATTAATCCATTAGACATATCCAGTTTCGTCATGTCAAATGCTTTGTCCAATGCTACTTGTAGTCGGGACCTGCAATTCTGATTTAGAATTTTCCATAATTCTTGATTTTGGATGATAACTTGGTCTGCTTTGATGATACTGGTCTCGATTTTGATGATAATTAGTCTTCGTTGACCTAACTTCTTTAACGATAGCGGCTAGAGGAAGACCTAGTGACTAGAGGGCCTTCATATATTTGTGTACATATTCTACAATCTGCTAGAAAGGAAGACCTAGACGTCACAGGGAGATAGATATGCAATGAAGGCTCTCGGCAAAAGAAGCTTTTACGCTTTAGAGAAGCTTTTATGCTTCATTGGTATCAGAGCCTCGTTGGCTGATCCGACCTTTGGCCATATCTTGAGACTTTGTCTAATTTTTCTTGGCTTGTGGCCTTAATCCAGGATTTCCCCTGAAATCTCACCACATTATCCATCATCACCACTCCTTCTCCTCCCACTCCTCCATTTCCATCCATATCCCTTCACTCAACCACTCCACCACCATCGCTCAACTGCTCACATGCCCAAACCACTCTCCATCTAAACCTACCCACCACTCCGCACACATCCACGACCAGATTAGGGAAAATTCAATAATATATAGAGACAAATTAGAGCATAAATCATGTGGAGTATACCTTTTTTGGTTTTCTTCTTAAGGATGCAACTTGAGGTTCTTCCTTTTCCGATTCATCTTCTTCTATTGAGTTATGATTCACCCTCAAACTTTGTATTTTGAGAGAAACTTTAACCTCTCTAAATAAAACATACCGATTATAAATAATTTCTTAGTTACCATGTTCCAAATTTTATAACCCTTTATACCATCCTTATAACTAGTAAAGATACATTTTTCTACATTGTTATTGAGTTTACTCCTATTTTTCCTTTGGAACATGCACATAAGCATCAAAACCAAAAAATGTTGATATGTTAGTAGAAGGTGTTTTACTATTCCATGCCTCATGTGGAGTTTTGTCAACTAGTGATGATGTAGGTGGCTTATCTACCAAGTAAGATGCAATATCCACTACCCTCTGCCAAGAATTCCTATGTTGACCCTACACCATTGATCATACTCTTTGCCTTCTCCACCAGTGTCCTGTTCATCCTTCTAAAACTCCATCCTGTACAGGTGTGTATGGAGTAGTCTTTTGCCTTGTTATTCCATACTTTCTTACAAAATTCATCTAACTCATTTTCATAGAACTCTCCACCATTATCTGTCCTCAACACCTTTATGTTTTTTCTCTACTTGATTTTCTACAAGAGGTTTTAAAAACTCTTAAAATTTGCCAAAAACCTTGGATTTATTATGGATACAATAGACATATTGTTCCTAAAGAAATCATCAATGAATGAAACATAATACACAGATTTTTCCTAGTGATAGAATAGGAACAGGTCTAGACACATCAGTATGTATTAACTCCAAGATTTACTTTCCTCATGTAGCAGATGACAGTTTAGCTGATTCTATTTACTATATATGCAATTTTCACATAAATGAAAATCTAATGAGAAATCGGACATACCTTCTACCATACATTTACCATGTAATGCTCAAAGTCCCTTATGTCCAATATGTCCCAGTCTTTGATTCCATAGCATTCTCATGTCTAAAGGGACAATATGGGTAATTTCTTCTTCAATGACATATCTATTACACCCATTATTAAAAGTACTTCCTAACAAATTGTACAGAGTTCCAATCCAAACTCCTTGCATCAAGGTCATTGCTCCACGAACAATCTTGCACTTCTTTTTCAAATATAGTATGCAAACCTGCTTTCGCAATATATAATTAACCTCAATTTAAGTTAAAGTTATCTTTATTTTATATCTAGCGCAATGAAGAAAAGCAACCTTGGTTTTAAATAAGAACAAACTCTCACAATCTCCACTGGCATTGGACAAATCTTAAAGATAACAAGATGAAAGAATTTGTCATCTTTGTGATACTTGACCAATAAACAATTTCTTTTATGATGTCTTATGTATACCCACATTAAATCTCTATTTCAAAATATTTGTAAGATTAATAATATTTAAACATGTTAACCCACCAAAACTATAAAGATATAGGAAATGTTGTCTTCATTCTCTTTGACCATAAAAACAAAATGCCACCAAAGCTTTGATACCAACCATCATCATTTAATACTAAAAATATTAAAATAAACAAATTAATACTAACTAACAAAAACTATTCTCCATTTTATAGAATCTTAATTTCATTTAACAAGTTAACAAGTCAACTTATATAACCATAGTTGGAATTTGGCCTTTAAATATTCATGATAGCTAAAATTTATTTTATGCATATTTCTTGTCTCATAAACAAAGAAATCTCATATATTAAATTGGTGTCTAGTTTGATTGTAACATTAAAAATAAATTATTATTAATTATTGCTCACAAGTAGAGGAAGGTGTAACTCCTTCCATGCTCATCATGGAGCTAATATGTGTTTTTTATAAAAATAATAAAATAGAATAAAAATAACATGTGGACTATTTAAAACATTTACAACTACATATATCTACACAAATTAGATAAATTAAAACGCTCTCTAAATGAGGTTTTGCACTTGGAAAAATTTACTGAAAAATTGAGCGACAGACCTGAGCATATAAACAGTCAAATATGAGGAGGGTTAACTCTGAATATGTTGGTGTAAAAGGACTAGGACAGAACCGTATATTACGGTTAAGGTGAAATCTAGCATTAGATGCTTGATAAATCCCCTTACGAATCTATGATGGTAAAATAAACCATTACACATATATTTATATAAAGTAAATATATCATATATATATATATATATATAATTCCATTAAAAGTGAATGCAATGGCAATGGGCAGGGATATTTACTTATTCAACTCTACCTTATTGTCATAATTTGATAACCAAGACGCCACGCCACTCTGTATACACCATAAATAAGTCAGAGAGCCATGGGAAGCCTCATATTTTCATTATACCTGATATCATTATGAAGCCGTTGGACTCAAAACAAGATGGCAAAACGGATGCAAAGAGCCAGCGGCAGCGACTGAGAGGTTTCTATAAATCTATGAGACTTCTCTCTCCGATCTCTTTTCTGGTGAGAGTACGAGATTACTATGTTCGTAGCATGAACCAGTGCGCAGGGATGAGCATCTACACTGGTGGCGCCGTGGCTGTGCCCCGGTCCTTCCCCTCAAACTATTCTCACGATGATTTCAGAGAGATCATGAGAGCCGCGTCTCAGAGGGAGAGAGCGGCAGCAAGAACAGAAAACAGCGAGCCCTTGCCCCGGAGTTTCAGCACTCCTACGGGTCAATCTCGTCGCTATCAGCTCCGTGTGGGGCGAATTGACGAAGAGAGCCCTTGTTATTTCCCTGCCTATTTCAAGAAGGCTGCTGACGAAGATCTTTTTCCACGGAGCCGAAGCTGTTATACTGTTCAGAACTTGAATCTCCATGGAAGGGTAAATGTTAAAGCTATTTAGATTAATACTGAATTGTGGAAGTTCGTCTATATAATGGAATCTGAGTTCCATGGAAGTAATACGGTGTATATATAACATATATTAATATATGTTGTATGAAGTTGAATCACCTGAATAGGGTAAATTTAGTTTATAGGTTATTTTTCAAATTAAAAAAAAAAAAATAGTCATTGTTTTTTAAAGATGATTTGGCCAAATTTTTGTTGTCTAAAATTGTCTAAAAATTATATAAAATCTTTACAATTATTTATTTATTTATTTATTTATTTTTTAAATCTCCAAATATTTTATGGTTGCGCACGTTCTTAACCATTAAGGTAATTTACGATTTATGATGACAAGAGCATAGTGATTGGTAACATATTGGCTGCATTGTTGTATATAATTTTGAAATTAAGATCTAATATGGATTAAGAGAAAGTGTTTTCATTTTTAATCTTCTTAGTATCACAAAGTAGACAAATTCTATCCACTCAAGATGTTAAGAAATTGTCCAATGCCATGTTTCATTATGAAGCTCATGAAAATTTGTTCTTATTTCAAAATTGTTGAATTTCTTCTTTATGATAGTTAAAACAAAGAGATACTTGTGGTTTACTAGATTATGGTTGACTAGGTCATGATAGTATCTTAATTTTCTATTCTACTCAAAATCTTTGTTACCCCGCAATTTCTCCTTAAATTTTAATTTAATAATCGTTTCAATATTATCATTATTCTATTTCAATATTGTGGTTATTATAGAGAACAATCTCTAGCTTACCAAATTATTTATCCAAGAATCAACATCTTTATGGCAATCTAGCTTATGCTACAAGTGGTTTTGATTGGAGTTTGAAGAAATCTTAGGAAGCTTGTTGTCTTCCAAGTTGTTTATATTATTCTTGTACATTATGTACCTAGTGATAGCCATGATCTCAATGGGGGAAATACTCCTCTATCTTTAAGATTATAAGATTATAAGATTATAAGTTATAAAAAGATTTTGTATTTTCTCTATCTTTCTCCATGGTTCTCTAGAGAAGATGGAACCCCAAAATTCACAACCATATAAGATAAAAGATGACAAGATCCTCTAACACCAGCTTCTTCTTATCCCAAAGCCAAAGGTTCACAAATTTTCAGTTGTTTTCAAGACCATAATAAGCTTTCCACCCTTTATTTCTCATTTTCTCAATTATATAGTTGTAGTTCAGCTTAGGATGAAGATTGATTCTAATATTTGTATGATGTCACTTCCACCAAGTTGTTGTTGTTATACATGAAACTAGCATAAGTGATATTTTTGGATTTGATCATCATAACCCTTTTTTTAGTGCTAACAATCATACCCTCACTAGATCTGAAATCCCTGAGAATTTTTATTTTTCTCAAGACCATAGGGACACCTCACAATAAGCACAATATAATGAGCATAAAGAATAATCATGATACATATTCCAGCTAAATTCATGTCAACATAGCTTGATTGTTGTGTGTATTGTTCTTACACTATGTGAGAATTTATATACTTGACTCCTCACATTTCGGGTGGGCACTGCACACATCTTTAGGAGAATGAGAAGAAGTTCAAATGATATGAAAATAGTAGCCATTTGTTGTTTAAATAAGATAAATAGAAGTAGTTTTTAGGGATAATTTGAGTAAGGGAGGCACAAATAGAATGCATTAAGGAACTTTGATTTGAGACACAACCTACTCTCTTTAAGTTTTTTTGAGGCACTAGGTTTTTTGAACCCAAAATCCGACAGCATAGATGTCCGATTTTCGACATCATGCTGTCGACCATCCAATAAGCACCATATTTTTTTAACGTCGGTTGCACGTCATCGGATATCTGACAGCAAAAAAACATATCAGATATCTGACATCCTCTAGTCGGATATCTGACCGCTCCTGTTTTCCCCATTCCCGTCGGATATCCGACATCTTACAGTCAAATATTTGACAGTATACCATGCCCGAGAAGGTCGGATTACCGACAATAATCTCTTTATATTCCGACATCTTACAGTCGGATATCCGATAGTATATCATGCTCGAGAAGGTCGTGTATTCGACAGTAATCTCTTTATAATCCGACATCTTACAATCAGATATCCGACAGTATATCATGCCCGAGGAGGTCGGATATCCGACAGTATATCATGCCCGAGGAGGTCGGATATCCGACAGTATATCATGCCCGAGGAGGTCGGATATCCGACAGTAATCTCTTTATAAACAATCGGATATCCGACGTCCTATGCATAGAAAAAATTCCAATATTCGATGCCTTTAGCCGTTGATTGTATGGCAAAGGTGTCAGATTATTTGTAAGGATACGTCGGATATCCGACGTCCTTTCCATATAAAAAAGCCCAAAATCCGACACCTTTAGCGATCAGTTGTATGGAAAAGGCATTGGATTGTTTGTAAGGATACGACAGATATCCAATGTCCTTTCTATAGAAAAAAGTCCAAAATCCGACGCCTTTAGTCATCGGTTGTATGGAAAAGGCATCAGATTGTTTGGGGGTGATCGTCGGATATCCGACAGAGTGTTTGTATTTAAAAAAAAAAAACATCCAAGGTGGTGCATGGAACCTCCCAATTGGTGAGAGTTACAAACTTGTGCACAAGTATGAATTGGGTCCCACTACTCACAAAGGTGAGTAGTGGGACCCAATTCATACTTGTGCACAAGTTTGTAACTCTCACCAATTGGGAGGCTCCATGCATCACCTTGGAGGTTTTTGTTTTATTGTGATTAAGGTCAATGGTGGTGAAGGATCCTAGAGAATTGATTACTTGCAGTAATTTCCAAGGAATCAACCTATGGATTATATGTCTATATGTAAAAAAATAAAATCAATTCTATCCACACTATCATAAAAATACAGTCCACTGTCCTCCATATACAAAATTATGCTTGACCGTGTTCAAAATAACAAAACTATCAATCTAAGCAATTTCCAATATGCAAAACCAAATAAAATCAAATAAAGGAGAATGGTAATGCAAGTCTAGTGGGAAAAGGCGGAAGGTTGGGTAAGCCACAACTTAGTAGCAACCTCAAGTTACATATCAACTAATGAAATCTCAATTTTTATGGTTCCCCGAAAAGGTGGCACAAAATGAGAGCATGATTGAGAATTGACTCAGTACTCAAATGGTCCTTGGATGAAAAAACAATGAGAGAAGTAACAAAAAAAAAAAATTTACAGGGCCCTTGAGGAGGCAAGGGTGGATTAACTTCAACACTTTTCATTCTCTTGAGTACAAGGGCAACTTTAGGAATCACATTGTCTAGGGCAGCTGGTGCAAGGAGGAAGTAGCATTTAAAGTGGAGCAAGAAATCTCATTCGACTTACCCCAACCATTGGGCTTGGAAGGATCAACTTGTCAACACCTATCATCATTATTGATACGTAAACAATGGAAAAATTCCCATGCAGGACTAGCAATTGGTAAAATGAGCAAGGCAACATTGTTTATCTCTTTCATACTAGGATGCCATTGCAAATAGGATGTGTAACCCTCCATTTTTTATGGAATTCCACATGTGATTCTAATCACACTCTTTATGGGTTGAAATTGTCATGATTGTGGTGATTGAAAGTAATCCTTATAGGCATGTTGATGCAAAGGAAAGGCACTTTGAGGAATGCTTATGGAATGTTTTGACCTCCTAACATCTTTGACAGTCAGTCTTGGGACAATTTTGTGGGTAAACCATTAATTATGGGCCTAATTCCCACCATAAATCAGTTATAGAAGTAATTATTAGCACTTCTTAATCCTCAAGCAACGTCCTCTTTCAAATTCAGGCATGATATGAAGAAATTCACTTTGCAAAATAACTGAGGATAAATCCACTTGAATTATTTTTGTTTTCATTGAGTAGGTCTCATTGAGCAAACAAGTATTTTTTGAAAGTGTCCTTCAAGCAACCAAACCACATAAAAGTATATTTATCATTTCATTCAACTCACTGCTATCAAGAAACAGTTGGTCCTTTTAATATGAAGTTCAACAAAATGACTTGACGAAGAAAGAGGAGGTAGCAATTGAGAACTTAGAAGTACTAATAAAAGGCCCAAAACAAACACAAAGATCACATCAATACATTCCAAGAAGAGAAAGACCAGCAATGTGACACCAAAATTGGTTATGAGGAGAAACCAAACATCACAACAAGCTCCAAGAAATTGTCAAAATTTAGATGACACGCGAGTGGGTTGTAGAAAGGCAGCACTGTAGCCATTCATTGAGCTCCTCTGTAATTCGAGAATAATTTAATATCCTCTACTGAATAGGGCCAACCACGTGAAGGTGGAAGCTCGTATGGACCCTCCCCCCCCTCACATCACTCTCAATTCATCATAAACAAACATCTACCATTCATTCAATAAAGGCTAACTTTCATTAAACCATTGTTTCATCCAGTCAACACATTCATTCAATAAAAAATAACATTCAATAAACCATTCATTTATTCAGTGATCACATTCATTCAATAAAAGCTAACATTCAAGAAAGGTAACAGTTTACTACACTGAATCATTAAACCATTAAACCATTCATTCATTCATGAGGCCAATAATCATGGACGACATATTATTATAAAAAATAATTAGACAATATTTTTTCAGTCACTTATTTTTAATTCATTTTCTCTTTACAAAATCTCTAGGAAAATCATCTTCTGGAGCTTCTCCTCCAGTTCTTAGTTCTTCATCAACTTGCAGTGATGTCTGCATCCTAGAGTGCTCTCTACGTGGATTTTGTGTCAAGGGGTTCAAATTTGTTGCAACAATGTGAAAATGTTGCATCGATATATTTTGCTACTGTAATGACAAGTATTTCATTAAAAAAAAACATTACAAAGATGTTTTTTTACCTGTTGTGGCCACATCATGTTCTTCATTTTCCTGTCCAGGCTCAACCTGTATAGTGTGACCCTCTACATGCTCTGCAGTTGAAATATGGAGAAGTACAATTAATGTTCACCATATGCAATGCTATATATAAAATCATAGCATATGAATACATTCATTACCAGGATTCGAAGCATGATCTTCAATTTGTTGTTGTCCCTCCTCGACATTAAGGGGATCATTGCTTTCCTGCTCAAAACAGAGTCAATATTTTATGTCAATTATTGATAATGAATAGATTTCACAAGTAATAAATCTTCATTAAACTATATAGATTTTATATACCTGTGCACCAGATGGATCAGTGCCAGAAGACTTTGCTTGCCCAGACAAGCTTTTTCAAGGTGACAAGTAGTGTGTGGTCTCATAAAATTCTATAAATACAAACCACATTTTATAAGTTCACTATCATATAAAAGTGAAAATTATAAAGTTATAAATTAATTATATTATGATTCAAGATTCTGCAACTTACTTGTAAGGTTTCAGTTCTCTGATTCAACACTGCAATCCTAGCTTATATCGCATCTGTCTACAGAATTTGGAATAGCAGACGAACAAGCTCCACACTAAGTTTTTCCAACACATTCTATATCATCTTAATTAGGTCTATAACTGAACCAACAATGTCAGCATCGGCTAATAGCTCAGCCACTTCAAGATCTATTGATTGCTGTGATGTTGTTTCATACAATGATTCATTGGTCTGCAACAAAAATATATAAAACACTATAGAGTTCTATCAAGATAGATTCCTAAAATTATATTAACAAAACATATCTATCATGATAGATTCCTAAAATCACAACTAGGTTTACCTGATGCCTGGATGATGGTGTCATCTGATCCACAGCTATGGACTTGCCCTGATCATCTATCCCCTACAAAAAAAAGTAGAAAACATTATCATAACGAAACCAGTATACACACGAAAAATACATAACAAAATGAACATTATGTTACGTATTATATTGGTACAATTCCAATGAATTATATCTTCAACCTCGAGGATCGTGATCCACTCATCGGATCAATGGTCACAGGTGACCTGCCCCGATATGCTAATACGGAGGTGCCCCTTACAGAACCCTAAACAAAAAACATAGAGAAAATTACCTAAACGAAACCAAAATACTCAATGAAAGTATATAATAAAAAAACATTTTGATATATAATTTAAATTGTACAATTACAATCAAGTTTACCTGTTTCCCCGAGGCTGCTATCGTCTGATCAACAGTCCGGTGGCTTCCCCAATCACGTTTTGCATCAAATATAGATAACATTATATAAACCAAACTAATCTACTAATGAAAAAACAAAGCAAAAAAAACTCTTTTTTGTTATTATATTTTTACTATTACAAAGATGTATACTTGCTCCCTCGAGGAAGTTGTAGTCCTCTGACCATCTACTGACAGGGATTTTCCCCGATAACTAGCCTGCGAAGTAAATATAGAAAATTTAAACGAAATAAACTAACGAAAAATCCTTAAGAAGTTAAATTCATTATTAAAAGGTTGGGTAAATTGTTAGTTTTACCAATCCCATAGTAACCGTGTTTGTATCTACTCGATTGAAATTGTAATTTATAAGCAACTCTTCCCCTGCAGATATTGATTTAATGGCACATAGAAAAACACAGTTTCCTGCACGCCCCTCAAATTCGCAGTTGAGTTGCTTAATTGTAGACCCCGGTTGTGTATTGTTTATAAACACCACAATATTCCCTCTGGCCATTGGCCTTCCGTCAATGTACAATGTTGCTTCTTTATTTTGATCTTTGTCTTTCAACTGTAAATAGTTTGCTGACAATCCATATCTATGCATACTTTGTTTATATTGGACCAGGCGCATCCAATATTTGTAGTTGTAACATGGTCCAACATACTCCATCAATTCTGTACATCTTCCGTAACCGACGTTTATGCCATCCATGCAAAACAACCCCAAACCATGCAATGATGACAGTGCAATTCAATATATCCTCTCGTTCACACAAAAATCTGTGTTCAGTTGAGGAAGATCCTTGGGTACCCATTGTTTCACTATATGTATGTACTTGAAGGGAACCTCGATGTCGCCTATTGTCTCATCATCATAGGAACATGACCCCCCTTCAGTGAGAAACAATTCCATGCATTTATGGAATTTTCTTCTGATGTTTTTACATCTAGTTGATAAAGCTTTTGTAGACCTATTGGATGTCTCACTTTCCTCTAGCCTTCCTAAACTCCCCTCACTCAAGGAAGATAGATCTGACAAATACTTGTTTGGTTCTCCCTGCACCATCGGAAAAAATTTTAGATAGGACCTCAAGGAACAACATGTCTTAAAAGGTAATGTGTAGCGCCTTTTATAAGGTGACTTGTACCACATTTCCTTTCTCAAAATGTAGGTATTCAAGTGATGAGGAAGAGGATCACTTTATCTTTCTTAGGAGTAGAAATTCATGCAATTATGAGCTGTCTTTTATTGCTCCTTTGGGTCTCGAGTCCCATATCACACCATCTAACTAACTTTGTCGTCATGGCCCTAAAGTCTCTCTCATCCCACCAGTTTAGGTTCATCACCTTGGTCATTGAATTACACTCACATTTAGTAAGATATTTATATTTAGCAATAATAATATAAAATAAAAATAATTAATCATTATGGAAAACTTCTAAAAGTTTTCATGAATTTCAAAACTAAGATCTTTGAGGTGGTTACTATTTGTTCACAAATCTTCAAAAACAATATTTTATATAATGTTGTGAAACTTGCATGATCTTATTCAAAATTTAAACTCAAATATTCTTAAGGAAAAGGATGAACTCATTGAATATTGGTAACACATGGGTAGTTTTGTAATCAAGCATGGTCTTCTTAGAGGACTGAAAATAACTTAATCAAGCAACGATGAACCCGTAAACATGTAAGTTGTTTTGAAAAATGGTAGCTTTCAGTCCTACTCCTAGATGTAAGGTTGTCCATATTGAGAATGGGTGTTTTGCTAATGAATCCTTTTTTACCATACTAGAAGAAAATAAAAATGATGATATTGTAGATTGTGTGAAACTATTATGTAAAGATCCATGCCCTAAGTTAGGAATGGCCAAAACCCAATGCTATGGGACTATGTGAGGTGATATTGTCAGTTTAGGATAAGTGTTCATTCGATCCCCTTCGGACAAAATTTGTCAAAGACAATTTTGAGTGATAAGAGAACCATAAATTGTATTTTATCATTCGATGTCATCAAAAAGTATTGTATTGAGTAATAGATATGTTGATACAATGGATGGGAATTCCAATGAAAAATAAAAGGAAGAAGAAACTCAGAACTGATTAATGATCCTCCTATACATCTCATAATCGAATTCATTTGGATCACCACCACTAGGACTACCATAGTTCTCTCCTTCCTCCTCCTTCACCTCCTTGTATCCATTCCAATATTTGCATATAACTATTTTGAGGGATCCCCAATCAGATCACCATCATCAAAAGTGATTGGTTATAGGAATGGTGCAGTAAGATCCAAGTTTTCCAAATCCAACTCAATTATACTATCCAAACCCATATCGATAGTAAATGCCTCCATCAATTTCGTTCCCTTTGACCACTCTTCCCTTGTCCTATATATAAGATAAAGGTTTTTGTGAACATACATGAATACCTCTTCTCTCTTCTCTTGACTATTCAATATGGTTGTTTTTCAAAGTGTTCACATTCTCATATGTGCACCAATTCCTCTTGTAACAAAATGATGATCTAACCTAAGAAAGGAACCTTGTGATGACTTATTGTAAAAGAGTGTATTCTACCCCTTGTGTTTCCCATTAATCATATACCTTCTTAATCCCATGTCCCTATCATGTTGTAACATCTAAATCTCTCAATTTTAGTGGAAAACTCTACAAATCCATTCTCCACCTCTCAAGGATGGCTTTGTCCTAATATATCCTATTAAATGATGGAATTTGCATGTTGTTCATTAAGTCACTCATCACTATAGTACTTGGTAATTGAAGGTGTATAATTACTTTCCCACCTACTTCCAAGAATATCTCATATGTTGTTGAAAATAATAAATTGTTTTAATTTACAAGAAAATAAATATGTGAAGATACTTACTGGGTGTAGACATTTCCTGTAATATACTCAAAAGAGTTACTTTCAAAAATGACTGTGCCTCTTAGAGGCCAGTCAACTCTAGGAACCAAGTGACCCTATTAGAGGGTTAGTACAAACCAAAGAGAGAGAGATGACTGGGCTATGGTATAGTCAGTCAAAGAAATTCAATGGCAGTCAAAAGGCTCAGTACAATCACAATAAAGATCATCCCTTAATAAGTGTCAACATCACAAATAAAACTCAAAAAATATATATAACCACATATTACGAACTACACACAAAATCTGAGCATATAAAACAAAGCTCAGTAAAAAAGACAAAATAACTTAAAAACTCAGTCCAATCTGCACATACAAGATTTTGGCCCTCATAAATGAGCTAACAGCCAGCAGACTGAGGCCAAAGAGACTCATCACCTCCAGTAAGGTACAAGGACCAACTAAAGGGTACAAAGACCAACCAATAAGATACAAGTAAAAAAGAAAAGAGTGGGTATAAAGACACATAACCCTTAGGACTAAGGGGGTGTACTACCTCAAATGTGGACAAACTACCATAGTTATACCCATAAGACCAAAAACATAAAAGGTGTTACAAATAAAAAGATAACTCAAGATGAGTAAAAGACCCAAAAGGTAAGAGGCAAGGTACCACAAAAAAATTATCAACAAAATGAAAGGACCAAAATTAAAGAACAAAGTACCAAAAGACCAATAAACAACAGGGTGTAACGACCAAAAGTAAATCAACCATTGTGGGGAACGTACAAATAAGGTCAAATATATATTGCAATAGCTCCTTGTAACTACCTGTTATTTGACATGCCAAAGAGATGCAAGGTCAAATGATGTCAAATATATGCAATAGCTCCTTGTAACTACCTCTTATATGTATCTCCTTGTAACTACCTCTTGTAACTCAAATAGGACCTCTAAAAGGTATGATAGCAAGCAATCTTCCTAACTAAGGTTTGGAGGGTGGTACAAAGTGGGTGTAAAGACTCATAACCATTTGGAATAAGAGGGTGTACCTCAAATGTGGACAAAATACCATAGTACCCATAAGACCGAAAACATAAAAGGTGGTACAAATCAAAAGATAACTCAAGATGAGTAAAAGACCCAAAAGGTAAAAGGAAAGGTACCACAAAAATATTATCAACAAAATGAAAGGACCAAAAGTCAATCAACCAAGGTGGGGTACAACCAGTCATCTCTTTCTCAACTATACCAGTGTTCCATATAACCTCAAAGTCCATCATCGATGTAAAAGAAAAAGTCCACATGGTTGATGTGATCATGTGGTCCTCTAGACTACTCCTAAGGTCAAGCGTTAGTGGCTCCATAAAGGGGTGTCCAGTCCCTTGAGAATACCATCTAACTCAACCATCTCGAATACCCAGGAGAAGAAGACATCACACCTCATCATACAATTGGTAACTAACCGTGTAAGAACTCAAAAACCCTAAAGCAACTGAGCATGCAGAAGGGGAGCTAGGAAAAGACAAGGCTCGCAGGCCAAAAAAGCAAGCTCAAAAAACTGTACTAGGACTGGTGTCACAGTGAGCAAGCTGAAACAAAAGTGGCCAGAATGCCAACAAGAAGCACTAAAAAGAAAAAGACCCTCTAAAAAGGTGAAATAGAAAGCAAACTTCCTAACTAGGAGTTGGAGACCTCAACAAATAGTATCCTTCGCAAGGTGATGAAATCCAAGTCAAACAATACGAAATGAGGGACCAAAGTGGAAGGATATCCCTATACTAAAAGGGATCCTGGGTAAAATAGCCCTAGAAGAAGAGTCACTAGGCTACCTCGTTCATGACATGTCGGGGAAGGTTAACTGGAACTTCTGTCTTTGAGCCCAAGTATCATCTATATGGTAAAATACAAGGAATACAATGGATAGATGTCCTTAGGTGCTAAGTGGAGTGCGAAATTCCACAAATTCCATCCGGAATCAGTCCTTGTGGCTTACCCCCCAAAAAATAGGAGCCCACCCCCACAAACTAGCTGATGACCGTATCAATAAGTACAAGAGGATTTTTGTACCCTCGAGGACAACAACCATGTCTCGGATGAAAATGACAAGCGGGGATTATTTGGATGCCTATCCCTGGTGTCCTACCTAACTACCAAATTCTTTTTATCCTCAAGCGAGGTTAAGGTGTGGTGAGTTAGGGAGATGAATTTTAATGGTTGTTGTATTACTCACTCAGGTAATGGAAGTGCAACTCGTGGTGTGAGGACTGACTCAAACCATGCAAATGAGTATGAATCAAAATAAGCCTTTCCTTTCAATGAATACTAGCTAAGGTAAGGAGAGAGTTCTTCAATCAATGCAAGCATGAACTTTTTCAATAAGATGAAAAAACCACTCAAATGTTTTCTTTTTTGAATATGAAAACTAATGTTACTTCTTTCAAGATGGATCTGATCTACTACTGATTTTACTTCTAATGAGTATAACTATGTGAAAAATAACAAACAAAGATATGCTTCCAAATACAAAATATGACTTTGATCTTTTCAACAAAAAGGGAAAGAGTGTCTCAAAAAGGTCTTCCAATATCAATTTTGATGAAATAGATAGATAGATGCTACTTCGAAACAATTTAAGGAATTGATCACTGCAAATGGATTGTTTTCCATCATTAGTGCACTCAAAGCAAAATGGGTTGTCACTGGGTACTAGCCTTTCAATCTCATTTCTATATTATCATTATTTTTAAAATTTTAATTTTAATTTGTTTATTTTTAAATAAATAGTAATGTATGTACTATGTGAGGCATATGCTGGGGGCACTTTATCAAAGGCACTCGCTCTACATCTCGTTGTAGGAGAAATTGGGGTTTCTTAAAGCAAATGCATTCCAAATGACACAACTGACTAGGACCTATGTTGTATTAGAGGACCAAGCATATAATCAAGTAGTTGTGGTTCATTTGTAAATAGCCTTGATTGGTCACTTTGGAAATAGCCTTGATTGGTCACTTTGGAAAGGTAATCCTATGGAAATGGTGTTATTGTACAACTCTGTAACTTTGTTAACTGACCATCTGGATCCCCATAGGTAGGAAATTTCAATGGCCTCCTAATGCTCTCATCTACAATATCATACCAATGTTTCCCTCTCTCAACTGGAACCTCCTTACTCATCGCTCATCATGATCTAATGAAAGATGGTATAGGGTAATGTCACAAGGTCATGGATGGACAAGGACTTGGACAAAGACATTCTTGATGGCACAAAAGGTTGGAGGACATAGATAACAAGAGTAACAAATGGTAGCTTGGGTATTGGAAGCCATGAATGGTATGAATGGACAAATGACCCATCCTATGGTCATTTGTTCACTACTAGATATGGGCGGATTGTTTTACGAAAATTTTCCACGTTTTCAACATTCGTGAGTTAAAAAAATGATTTTTATTTTTTTGTCAGGGCGGAAAAACCATGGCAATATCCACGATTTTTAAAGTTCCACGAACATTCGTGCCTATATCGATGAAATGTCTAAGTTTCACTTTTTGTGGCAACATGGACGAATGTCGACCTATATAAACTACACACTCTCACCATAATTTCCACTTTTTCTTTTCTTGCGGCAAATTGAGCACGGATTTTTGACTTACAGGGTGATTGTATGAGCTTGGATATTCTGCATAGCTCTGATTTTGAACTTGCAAGGTTAGTAATGTGTAATTTTTTGTCTATATTTTTATAAGGGTTAGATTTTAATGTTGTTTAGTAATGAGGCTTTAGGTCATGTTAACTTGCTTTTTGCCTTTCTAATATTTTTTTCAAGAACTTGCTATCATTTTCATTTAACTTGCTATATTTTTTTCAAGAACTTGTTTTTTTGGCTTAGGTCATGTTAACTTGCTTTTTTTCCTTTCTACCCACAAAAGGTCATTATAAAATGGTTGTGGCAAGGAAATTCATGGAAATGCTATTTTAAGTCAAACATACTTCTGTCTTAAGAATTGCATCACCTTGTCAAATCTAGATTCTAGTTAAATATTTTAGGGTAACAAGTTGATTTTCATGGTAAATAACATTCATTCTAGTACTAAAGTCATTTTTTTTTTAATTAAATTAAGTGGTACTTTTCTTGCTTGTCATTAATATTGTGTTTGTGATGATTTTTTTTGTTATGAAAAATTTGTGATGCTTCTTAAGCTATGAAACATTTTCAAGAAGCTTATGAAAACATATTCACGAGAGTTCACAAATAGCCCATGCCTATTTCATCTACAAGATAAAAATCTATAATGCATAAAGCTGGTTCTTGTTCAAATACTGCATCTCCAAGTTAGGCCACTTGAACCCATTCTCTTGCCAATTCTCTTTGTCATCCTAAGTTATGAAACACTATAAGTGACATAATCTCTTCTCCTAGTTCTAATGCATACCACATTGATGTGTCCTACTAAGCTACGGCTTATAACTTATTTTGTCAATCTTTACAACAAATAAATATTAACCCTACATTCTTCCCTTAGTCTATATTCAATATCTTTAGTTTCTCACTCATCACCACATGACATCAATATTGGCATCTTTGAAAATGTTTTCTCTTGCAATTGGTACTATCTCTAGTGTGTTTGGGGTCCTAGATAACATTTGACATACATAATGCTTGGGATCTATTACAATCCTTTCTTCTTTTTGCTTTACATATTCAATGTCTATATGGATCCAATTTTTTTATTGCTTGACCTCATCAAGATTTGCTACTTACCTAATTACTAGTCTTCAACTATTGCAATGGATCGACTAAATAGAGGATTTTCAATAGTTGACCTGTAACCAAAACTAGCAGAAATACTCATTCACAGTATACCATGCCCGAGAAGGTCGGATTACCGACAATAATCTCTTTATATTCCGACATCTTACAGTCGGATATCCGATAGTATATCATGCCCGAGAAGGTCGTGTATCCGACAGTAATCTCTTTATAATCCGACATCTTACAGTCAGATATCCGACAGTATATCATGCTATCCAGCAGTAATCTCTTTATAAACAATCGGATATCCGAGGTCCTATGCACAGAAAAAAGTCCAATATTCGACGCCTTTAGCCGTCGGTTGTATGGCAAAGGCGTCAGATTATTTGTAAGGATACGTCGGATATCCGATGTCCTTTCCATAGAAAAAGTCCAAAATCCGACACCTTTAGCGATCAGTTGTATGGAAAAGGAGTCGGTTGTTTGTAAGGATACGATGGATATCGAACATCCTTTCTATAGAAAAAAGTCCAAAATCCGACGCCTTTAGTCGTCGGTTGTATGGAAAAGGCATCGGATTGTTTGGGGGTGATCATTGGATATCCGACAGAGTGTTTGTATTTAAAAAAAAAAAAAAAAATCCAAGGTGGTGCATGGAACCTCCCAATTGGTGAGAGTTACAAACCTGTGCACAAGTATGAATTGGGTCCCACTACTCACAAAGATGACTAGTGGAACCCAATTGTAATGCCCCTCAAACTTGCTACGACTATCGATGTTGATAACACTTATGGGTAACTGACCAGTTAATGAAACCGGGATAAATAACTGTGTACATGATGATTAAGAATAAAATTGGCGACTGACTAGCGATGTATGTGATAAACTTATATGTTTCTAATGATGGATTTAATGATGATTTTGGATAATTGTGATTTGGCTAATTGATTAACACATGGGAAATCTTATGATGAATATCATATTTTAGGCTGAATTATGGAAATGAAATTATGAGGGTGATTATGATGTTTGCTTAACGATTAGAGAATGTGTAATGCCCTAGAATGACTGTGGACCTTAAGGGAACCTGTCAAGGAACCCGACTGAACAACTTCGATATAGTGGTCTCTTGAGCCTTGTTTTATATGTGTGGAGTGGTATAATTGATTGATTACATCGTGCTTAATGATTAGCCCTGATTGATCAAGTCAAAGTGCAGTAGGACAGTTACAGTCCTAGCTCTGCGACTTGGGAGGACGCAACTGAGATGCGTCGTAGTTTTCCATTTTTATTCTGAACTTCGGGACGAAGTTCTAAATAAGTAGGGGTGTATGTAGTGCCCCTAGACTTGTGTAGACATTGAGGGCACCGGCTGAGTGGCCCGGCTGATTGAAACATTAAGTAAATAACCTTTTGACCTTATTTTTTTTAGTATGTGTATCTAAACTGTTGAGGTAAATGAATAATTGCATATGTTAAACGATTAGCTATGACTATGGAAAATTATGTTGATGGATAATGCTTAACGACTAGCTGTATGGTGATTATGTATTTGGCGACGAAATGTATATTTGATAAGATGAATGAGCAGTTTGAATAAATCATAAATGTTTAACAAATGCTAGAGTTAGAAACTAGATGATGATTGTTGAGAACAGTGCTACTAATAAATTGTGGTGAGAAGTGTGTGTAGAAATAAGTGAGACGGTTCACTAACGGACACACAAAGGAACATGGAGGGTCGTAGATTACGGGTAAATCACACACAGGGGAAGCGACGACGATGTCGACTTCCGACAAGAATACCACGCATGAGCAGATAAGCATTGATCCGCTTGCTCAAGAGGAATGCGTGAAGGCGTACGAGGTGGGCCACGACGGAGCTGGTCACGTACGAGTTGAGGGGCGCGCAGTGAGAACGGACTCACTCCTCAGCGCCATTAGTCCCTAGATAGCATGTAGACGGAGGATGGATGGTAACGATTCCTAAAATCCCTACAAGAGTTCCCGCAAGTCAAAACGGAAAGATGGTGGCAGAAGGGCCCGACGATGCGGTACCCTGTCAAGAAATGAAAGAATGGACGCAAGGACCCAACGATGCGGTACCATGCCAAGGAATGGAAACCATGGATGACTGGACCCGACGGAGTGGTGCCATGTCAGAGAATTAAAGTTAAGGAACCAGGAGCCCAACGGCGCGGCACCGTGATCCTAGTGAGTTTGATTGTTAAATTTAACTGCAAAAAAAATTATTCGAATTCCAATTTGTATCTAAGGAATCTTTTCTGCTAAAGGATACGAGATATATATATTATGGTAAGTAAAAGGTTGGTTACTAAGGTAGCTCAACATGTGGCAAGAACAAAACTCCCACCGACTCCTTAATTCTGGCATAAACGAGTCAACAACAATCATAACTTTTCGAATGTTTAAGTGTATAATACGACTGTTATAAGGCGCGCTGACTGGTGGAATGCAATTAATATGGGCAGAAGACCAATCCATAGATTTGATTAAGAAATATAGACACAGATTAAATAACATTATTATTGGTGATTAAAGGTTACCCTTTACTGGAGTTCAAGTGAACTGCCGCGATCTGGGCAATGGCGGAATTCAAGAATTTCAGTATAATACTTATTTAACATAGCATTGTGACTTGGCAGCAATCAATTGGCCCTTCAAAATGGGTTACAAGTTGTATTAAATTCTGGGAATGCCAATTCGATTAAAAACTCAGAGAAAAAGTGAGTTAGAGATCGAATTACACTCGTACCACCATCACGTTGTTCGATCTCAAGGTTAAACATGCAGAGATCGTTAACGTTCGAATGAAATCATAATATTACTTGAGGAATCGCCATTTGATATGGGTCACAGAGGCTTTTAAAGTTTCAGAAATTGAAAATCATGTTGCAAGATCGGAGTCGCCGTTTGGGATGGATCGCAGAGATTTTTAAAGTTTCAGAAATTGAAATCATATTCAAAACCTGGGATCGTTGTTTGGGATGGATCACAGATATTTTAAAGTCTCATAAATTAAATTCATGATACAAATTCTGGGATCGAAGTTTGAAATGGAGCACAGGGATTTTTATAATTCGAATTACAATCAAGTACGAATCTGGATTCGCCCAATAATTTCGAAATGGATCCACACAAAAGTTTTGATCACACGCAAGGGAATTCTACTTCATAATTCTGGAATTATCTCATAAGTATTCAATAATACACAGAGGAAAATAATTTGCTTCAAATGTCCATAAATATTCAATAACAAATACGGAGAAAAATTTAAGGTCAGAATTATGATTCACTTCACATTAATGGGAAACGCCAATCGGTGATTGAATTAGATACTCAGAAGAATTTAAAGGCCAATTCCCGATTGGATTCTGAAATCCAGAAACGCCAACAAACTCGAGAGGATACACAGAGGATTTGGAAGGAACTGATCTCAATCTTTTTAGTTACATAAGATGAGATTTGATTGATCCGTTATATTCATAAATATAAATTCTATAAGACGCCCTCCAATTTTCAAATTAGAACACAACGATTTCCAAGATCAAATATAAATTTCGAATCACAATTACCGGGAACTCAGTCAATCGACTGTGGGGTCAACTTAGAGATTCAGGATGGATCTATCCTCCAGAAGGCGCGACATAGCTAAGTTCAGTCAGTAGAAATCTTGTAATAATGCAGATAATAGAAACAAAAACAGAAATGTAGATCTCGGTCAACGCTGAGAAGAAGAAAACGCAGAGGTAGAAGAATGATGTAGTTCTCTGTCATCATACAGAGATGGTTCAATTAATTAAAATGCAATATAAATAAAATCATCACAATAATCAAATTTTAACTCTCAAACCAAACGGCTTATCTTTCACGCGTAGGTCGATTTCACAGTAATGGCTGAAACTCGAAATTGAATAAATGACAGTTGAATGGAAAGATGGACCCGTTCGTATCCATTGAAATAGACGGAAATCTATGGAACAATCTAAAACAGGGTTTAGATCAGGTTGAATGGATCCACAACGATCTATTGAATAAGCAATCCGAAACAGAGGTTTTTTTTTATATAACAATATGTTACAGAAAATTCTCAATAAAAAAAGAATTAATTACAGAGTTCAGTTTTCCACAATACAGAAATCAGAATATGTATTCTCAGAAAACAGAGTCAACTAAATACACAACAATGAGTCGATTCCCAATTCAAGGGTTTCGATTTCTCTCCATATTCAGAATTTAAGTTTTAACAAATTTATAATTCTATGGGAAGTTTAGTTCTAATCCTAAAGAAACTAGAATATCACTCTTGAATATTGAAAACAATATTAAACAAAAAGAAAACCATTGAACCTGATTCGGCAGTCGAGCTGGAAGTCGATTGCGGCGGCTGACCCGACTGTCCAGATCCAACTTGACGAGATGCCGACAACCCCTCGGTAAAAATATGAGTCCGGTGCCCTCAAGGCTCGACCGGCTCTGATACCAAATGTAGGACCCCTCCTTTAGGGTCACCTCGAAATGAACCTGAAACTTTAACAACTTCATACAAACAAATTAGCCATCATATTTATTGGAAAAATAAAATAAAAAGCATGAATAACTTAACAAAATAAGCAAAACCTTAACCTGTCAACCCGATCCGGCTGGTCCATTGTCGCCTTCTTCTTCCGTAGGATCCCTCCAGCAAAGCTCGTTTAACCGTAGGCGAAGCAATCGTTAGCTTCGCCACCCAACCATAGGCTCATGCTTTCAGTCGCATGGCCTCCCCCGAGCTTTGGGTCGTAGAGCTCACACAAGTAGTTCAGAAATTCAGCTTGGGCTTCCCTTCCCACCAGGATTTCTAAGCCAAACCCTTATATAGCAGCAAGTCTTTGAGGCATTTGAAAATTACGACAATCGTCCAAATTATGGGCCCCTTACCCATTCCCTAAGCCTTCCTTATAAAGGAAAATCTCCTGCGACACATGTCGCTTCATGCATAATTAAATATTTTTAATTAATTATTTAATTAAAACACTCACCCATCCAAGTGTCAGCTTCTCTGGGAAGTGCACCTACATCCCTAAGTTTGCTCTAGTTTGTCCCCCAGATATTTTAATTAACTCCTAGCTTTTAGTTGACTAGGTGTCTAATCTTAGGATTCTATTTTGCTCCTAAATAATGATTTCTATTATTTTAAATGCTCAACAAAAATAACTATTCATGTGCAAATGCCTAAATTATTTTTATGCATTTGCTAAGTAATAATCTAGAGTTATTCTCATAAGTTTTTATGCAGTTAAATTTAACAATCAAACTCACTAGGATCACGGTGCCGCGCCGTTGGGCTCCTGGTTCCTTAACTTTAATTCTCTGACATGGCACCACTCCGTCGGGTCCAGTCATCCATGGTTTCCATTCCTTGGCATGGTACCGCATCGTTGGGTCCTTGCGTCCATTCTTTCATTTCTTGACAGGGTACCGCATCGTCGGGCCCTTCTGCCACCATCTTTCCGTTTTGACTTGCGGGAACTCTTGTAGGGATTTTAGGAATCGTTACCATCCATCCTCCGTCTACATGCTATCTAGGGACTAATGGCGCTGAGGAGTGAGTCCGTTCTCACTGCGCGCCCCTCAACTCGTACGTGACCAGCTCTGAATTCCGCCATTGCCCAGATCGCGGCAGTTCACTTGAACTCCAGTAAAGGGTAACCTTTAATCACCAATAATAATGTTATTTAATCTGTGTCTATATTTCTTAATCAAATCTATGGATTGGTCTTCTGCCCATATTAATTGCATTCCACCAGTCAGCGCGCCTTATAACAGTCGTATTATACACTTAAACATTCGAAAAGTTATGATTGTTGTTGACTCGTTTATGCCAGAATTAAGGAGTCGGTGGGAGTTTTGTTCTTGCCACATGTTGAGCTACCTTAGTAACCAACCTTTTACTTACCATAATATATATATCTCGTATCCTTTAGCAGAAAAGATTCCTTAGATACAAATTGGAATTCGAATAATTTTTTTTTTTTTTTTTGATATTTAATTTGTAGAAAACCTTTTATTATAGACATCTTATGGGAATACGTATGCATAGTTCAATAGAGAAAAAGGGGGGTCTTCCCTAAATACATCACTGGAAAATATATGTATATATATTATACTTCATGAGTAAAAAGAAAGATGTGTCATTGGAATGTATTCTACATTGAATTTAAAATGTAGAGAAGTTGTATTTTATATATATATATATCATGCTCAATAAGAAAAGGATTCTTTTATGAATGTATGACTGGAATATATATATATATATATATATCTCGCGTTAAATGAATAGATTCGGAAAATGATCAATTATCATTAAGATAAGTGTCTGTCTTAGCGTCTAGAATTTATACTTGAACGGATAGAAATCAAAGAAATATTGTGTCATTAAATGAATGGACTATATCTAGCATGTGTCTATATGTAGTTATGCATTGAACGAATAAAATTGAAAATGGATATTGGAAATTATAAAGAGATTGCCTTTTTATTAGGAAGTAAATGGATGTATATTTAAGAAACATTATTCGGAAATGAATTCTCTTATGGCTAGTATGTGAATTCGTTAGACCTCACATCGGTCACGGTATAGAGTAGCATGGAAGTCTGAAAGCATATGGTTGCTTATAAAGGAGTTAAGTTATAAATAATGCATGGGATGAAAGGAGAATAACAATGTGTCGTCTATAATTAAGGAAGCAATGAAATTTTATATATTTAATTGATATCTTGAATATAGATAGAATGTGAATTAGGGTGTACATGTAAGGTATAGCATTATAAGTTGGTAAGTTGGTAATTAAAACTTTTAAGTGAGTTGTGAGCATAGAGGAAGAATCATGCAATAGTAATTAAATGTAAATGTTATTGTCCTTTCAATTATATATATAGAAAATATAATTGGATATTCGAAACAAAATAAATTAAATTTAGAAATAATTTAATGATGGAAATTTATTTTTGAAAAGTAAATTAAGTTAATATATATATATATATATATATATATTTAATAAAAGGTTTTACATACTTGTTGGAATTAAAAATTGTATATTATAGTTTAAATATATGCATTTGAAAAAGTGAGTTGATATTGGAATACTAGCATAAAAAGGTGTTGGATATAATTTAGAGATGGGACTTAATTATTTGGTTGTGAATAAGTAATTTGATAGAATGTTGTACATAGTTGTTAACATTAAAATTGTATATTATAGTTTTCATTTGAAAAGGGGAATTAAATTTACATCATTTAGATGAAATGTTTTATATATATTTTAGAAATGAAATTGTAATACATAGTTTAAAAAAAAAAAGAGTAAATTGGGCTTAGAACATTTAGCAGAAATGTCTTACATATATATTAGAATTGGAATTGTAGAATATACTTTAACTATTTGTATTTGAATAAATGAATTTGAACTTAGAACATTTACTAGAGGCATTGGCCTCTCAAGTTGCATTTGAGATGTTTACAAATAGTAACTTAATGAAAAGTGAAAGAGTTATATATATATATAATCATATACCATATATATATAGTTACATTTCATATAGGTCAAGGATATTTTAAACTTTTCCCACATGACCATGATGAGAAATCGAGGTGAACAGATAGATTTGGTTAGTGAGAGAAAATCGATAAATTATAACTCACAAAACATCGAAATGCTCTTATTGACGAGACTTTGACAGATTGTCGAGTGGGTGAAACCAACATAGAAATTAGAAAGCAAGATATCAATGTTACTAAAATGAGGAGCTGAGCCCAACGAAACCAATTTTCTAGCATGACAATGTTGTACAAAGGGACGAAAAATAAATAATATATATATACAAACTTGACGTGACCATGAAAATGGTAAATGGAGAATTATTAATTAGGAAAATCCACCGAAAGATCCAAACGAAGATGATTTTTAGTAAAACAATGTATGGAGATGATCAAAATAATGAACTAAACATAATACAGCTAACATGAGCACATAGTCAACCCTTGATGAAAATACGACTGGACAAGATGAGACTCTATGGGGTTGATAAAACACACACGGTACGACTTGATGTGTCTGTCGAAGTAGTCCTATGACAACGGAATTGATGAAAGAAGGTAAGGATGTGATAAGCTCATTGACTTGGACATGAACTTACCGATGAAAAGACTAATGGCTAAAGTTTAATATGTTCGACTAAGTCGCTAAGCATTGATGCTTGGAATCCTGTCAAATTGAGAACCAACACTATTAAAAACAAGTAGGGTTTTGGAAGTAGTCTTATGGAATTTAGTTTTTCGACTATTTGAGGGCCTCTCCTGATTTATTAAAACCGTAACTTGTCTTGAAGGAAGGATAGCCAAACGAACTTGAATTCTTGCTTGGATTTTGTTATACAAAAAGAAGACTGGGTAACTATTGTATGAACTACGAATGCAATATGGCCTATAGTTAAAATTGATATTATGGATCTTCATGAATGAATAGGAGATAAAAGAAATCTAGTTGGGACTGACAACCCGTGAATGTACCATCGGATTGATATTATGAGAAATTGCGATTAAATTCCTAAGGAGGTATTGGAACCATGTTGGACGAACAATTAATTAGAACCACTAATGGCTATGGCTATGATTGTTGAGAAATATAGAAGAGAATGACAGGAAGATGAAAATGGGAAACTAAAAGAAAGCGTAACATCGAAATTACAAGAACAAAACTTAACTTCGAGACGAAGTTTTAATAAGAGGGGATGTATGTAATGCCCCTCAAACTTGCTACGACTATCGATGTTGATAACACTTATGGGTAACTGACCAGTTAATGAAACCGGGATAAATAACTGTGTACATGATGATTAAGAATAAAATTGGTGACTGACTAGCGATGTATGTGATAAACTTATATGTTTCTAATGATGGATTTAATGATGATTTTGGATAATTGTGATTTGGCTAATTGATTAACACATGGGAAATCTTATGATGAATATCATATTTTAGGCTGAATTATGGAAATGAAATTATGAGGGTGATTATGATGTTTGCTTAACGATTAGAGAATGTGTAATGCCCTAGAATGACTGTGGACCTTAAGGGAACCTGTCAAGGAACCCGACTGAACAACTTCGATATAGTGGTCTCTTGAGCCTTGTTTTATATGTGTGGAGTGGTATAATTGATTGATTACATCGTGCTTAATGATTAGCCCTGATTGATCAAGTCAAAGTGCAGTAGGACAGTTACAGTCCTAGCTCTGCGACTTGGGAGGACGCAACTGAGATGCGTCGTAGTTTTCCATTTTTATTCTGAACTTCGGGACGAAGTTCTAAATAAGTAGGGGTGTATGTAGTGCCCCTAGACTTGTGTAGACATTGAGGGCACCGGCTGAGTGGCCCGGCTGATTGAAACATTAAGTAAATAACCTTTTGACCTTATTTTTTTTAGTATGTGTATCTAAACTGTTGAGGTAAATGAATAATTGCATATGTTAAACGATTAGCTATGACTATGGAAAATTATGTTGATGGATAATGCTTAACGACTAGCTGTATGGTGATTATGTATTTGGCGACGAAATGTATATTTGATAAGATGAATGAGCAGTTTGAATAAATCATAAATGTTTAACAAATGCTAGAGTTAGAAACTAGATGATGATTGTTGAGAACAGTGCTACTAATAAATTGTGGTGAGAAGTGTGTGTAGAAATAAGTGAGACGGTTCACTAACGGACACACAAAGGAACATGGAGGGTCGTAGAGTACGGGTAAATCACACACAGGGGAAGCGACGACGATGTCGACTTCCGACAAGAATACCACGCATGAGCAGATAAGCATTGATCCGCTTGCTCAAGAGGAATGCGTGAAGGCGTACGAGGTGGGCCACGACGGAGCTGGTCACGTACGAGTTGAGGGGCGCGCAGTGAGAACGGACTCACTCCTCAGCGCCATTAGTCCCTAGATAGCATGTAGACGGAGGATGGATGGTAACGATTCCTAAAATCCCTACAAGAGTTCCCGCAAGTCAAAACGGAAAGATGGTGGCAGAAGGGCCCGACGATGCGGTACCCTGTCAAGAAATGAAAGAATGGACGCAAGGACCCAACGATGCGGTACCATGCCAAGGAATGGAAACCATGGATGAATGGACCCGACGGAGTGGTGCCATGTCAGAGAATTAAAGTTAAGGAACCAGGAGCCCAACGGCGCGGCACCGTGATCCTAGTGAGTTTGATTGTTAAATTTAACTGCATAAAAACTTATGAGAATAACTCTAGATTATTACTTAGCAAATGCATAAAAATAATTTAGGCATTTGCACATGAATAGTTATTTTTGTTGAGCATTTAAAATAATAGAAATCATTATTTAGGAGCAAAATAGAATCCTAAGATTAGACACCTAGTCAACTAAAAGCTAGGAGTTAATTAAAATATCTGGGGGACAAACTAGAGCAAACTTAGGGATGTAGGTGCACTTCCCAGAGAAGCTGACACTTGGATGGGTGAGTGTTTTAATTAAATAATTAATTAAAAATATTTAATTATGCATGAAGCGACATGTGTCGCAGGAGATTTTCCTTTATAAGGAAGGCTTAGGGAATGGGTAAGGGGCCCATAATTTGGACGATTGTCGTAATTTTCAAATGCCTCAAAGACTTGCTGCTATCTAAGGGTTTGGCTTAGAAATCCTGGTGGGAAGGGAAGCCCAAGCTGAATTTCTGAACTACTTGTGTGAGCTCTACGACCCAAAGCTCGGGGGAGGCCATGCGACTGAAAGCATGAGCCTATGGTTGGGTGGCGAAGCTAACGATTGCTTCGCCTACGGTTAAACGAGCTTTGCTGGAGGGATCCTACGGAAGAAGAAGGCGACAATGGACCAGCCGGATCGGGTTGACAGGTTAAGGTTTTGCTTATTTTGTTAAGTTATTCATGCTTTTTATTTTATTTTTCCAATAAATATGATGGCTAATTTGTTTGTATGAAGTTGTTAAAGTTTCAGGTTCATTTCGAGGTTTATTCAGTGAACACATTCATTCAATAAAAGCTAACATTCAAGAAAGGTAACAGTTTACTACACTGAATCATTAAACCATTAAACCATTCATTCATTCATGAGGCCAAAAATCCTGGACGACATATTATTATAAAAAATAATTAGACAATATTTTTTCATTCACTTATTTTTAATTCATTTTCTCTTTACAAAATCTCTAGGAAAATCATCTTCTGGAGCTTCTCCTCCAGTTCTTAGTTCTTCATCAACTTGTAGTGATGTCTGCATCCTAGAGTGCTTGCTACGTGGATTTTGTGTCAAGGGGTTCAGATTTGTTGCAACAATGTGAAAATGTTGCATCGATATATTTTGCTACTGTAATGACAAGTATTTCATTAAAAAAACATTACAAAGATGTTTTTTTACCTGTTTTGGCCACATCATGTTCTTCATTTTCCTATCCAGGATCAACCTGTATAGTGTGACCCTCTACATGCTCTGCAGTTGAAATATGGGTAAGTACAATTAATGTTCACCGTATGCAATGCTATATATAAAATCGTAGCATATGAATACATTCATTACCAGGATTCGAAGCATGATCTTCGATTTGTTGTTGTCCCTCCTCGACATTAAGGGGATCATTGCTTTCTTGCTCAAAACAGAGTCAGTACTTTATGTCAATTATTGATAATGAATAGATTTCACAAGTAATAAATCTTCATTAAACTATATAGATTTTATATACCTGTGCACCAGATGGATCAGTACCAAAAGACTTTGCTTGCCTAGACAAGCTTTTTCAAGGTTCAACAACAATTCCAAAGCTGTGCTGGAATCCAAGCTTCAAGTATTCCTCAATGGGAACTTCTTTGAATCAGTCGGCCTGCATATTTGCATAACATCGTTAATTTACATTTTGCGGTGCAATAAAAGGAAAAACAATTTGCAATTTATTATTTGGATGCATTATTGGTTTTTCGAAACTTACAAATCGTGCTTCCAAATTGGAATAACCACTAGGCCCAAGCTTGTGTTGACCAATTTTTTCTAGTCTTGCCTTTGTGGACTTTGATGTGTCTGACAGCCTATGCAAGTGTTGAAATACGTTAGATGTTCCAAATTCGGTATAGAGATAAATAATAATAAGGTTTAGAATTACATTGTGGAAAGTATTGCATACCTCCATGTGCCTGGTGTTATCTATCCTTCTTTTCTCAGGCCCCTCTCCTTTCCATCATCCACTAGAGCTTTCCACTCTCTTGTTGTAATCATGGGAGGGTGCTCATACCTAGGCTTGTTTTGTAGGTGAACGCTTTATTGGTCTCAGACAATCTTCATATGTTTTCCAGCCTTTTTCAGGACCACGACTCGATTGAAGGTCTCGTTGCCGAACAGGCCAACCAACCGGTTAGTGAGATTATCTTTTAATTTTTCATTTTTCTATCCCACCTTGTGCGGATGGTGGGCCCAAATATATCCAAGGAAAAATCATTCGTGTTTTTATAAAAAAAACATCATTTCCTGCAAAACGATTGTGCCATGATCATAATTAGTTGAAAAAAATGTTTTATTGGTATATTACAATCAAATTATAAACACTAACTTGCTCAACATATATTTACCTGGGATCTTCTCTATCTTTATTGGGGAGAGATCTTCGTCCACCAAAAATGTTGTCTCAATTGTTCCCGTTCTAGTGACACGGGAAGATCATGGAAATGCGGCTTCAATAATATCAATACTAGGAGGCTCGGTGTCGACCCCTTCTTCTGGACGATCTACTGTGCGTCGGTCACTAGTGGTCGGTGCGCTCACAGCTAGGGTCCAGGGTGTTGAGAAACGTGTTGCCGACTGTTCATTCGACAACAATGGAGAAGGAGTCGATGCAAGTGGAGTTGTTTTCTCATGATGCGACGTCTCTCCACGAGCAACACTGGGGCCAACACCGCCTTGATGAGTAGTGTGTGGTCTCATTAAATTCTATAAATACAAACCACATTTTATAAGTTCACTATCATATAAAAGTGAAAATTATAAAGTTATAAATTAATTATATTATGATTCAAGATTCTGCAACTTACTTGCAAGGTTTTACTTCTCTGATTCAACACTGCAATCCTAGCTTGAATCGCGTTTGTCTACGGAATTTGGAATAGCAGACGAACAAGCTCCACACTAAGTTTTTCCAAGACGTTCTATATCATATTAATTAGGTCTGTAGCTGAACCAATTATGTCAGCATCGGCTAACAACTCAGGCACTTCAAGATCTATTGATTGCTGTGATGTTGTTTCATACAATGATTCATTGGTCTGCAACAAAAATATATAAAACACTACAGAGTTCTATCATGATAGATTCCTAAAATTATATTAACAAAACATATCTATCATGATAGATTCCTAAAATCACAACTAGGTTTACCGGATGCCTGGATGATGGTGTCATCTGATCCACAGTTGTGGACTTGCCCTGATCTGAATATGAGGGGCGGTTGCATGTTTGATGAAGGCATCTGAGTGAACTGCAAGAGTCGGAGGAGGTGGGGTGGAATCAACAAGGGAATGGAAGGCAACATCTAGGAGGCGCTTGCGTTCCTCAGGGGATGGCTCCATGGCTGTGGCTCAGGCGGAGCAAACAGATGGCCACAGGGGGGCACTTTGCACAGAGTAGAGCCAAAGGCGGCTAGGGTTTCATCCAAAACAAAAATTCAACTAAATGAACACTTGAGTCTCTCTATGGTAAAAAATATTGAAGAAAATATTTCCTAGATTTCTTTTATTTTAAGAGTTAATACATTACAAATATCTATAACTATGTAAATGGCTTGGAAATGAGGTTTAATGTATATGTAGGTAGGGTATTGAAATACTTTGAATAAAGTTGTGTAATAAACTAAAATATTGAAGAAGAATCTAATACACAAGTATTGAAAATGGATTGCACACGTGTTACATAGAGATTTACTTCAAAATCCCAAAATCGAGAAAACTAACATTCATGAGATTTTCTTCAATTTATATATCATTGTATTATATTTTATGTTTACAATAAAATATTATAGTATCCGAAATCGTAATTCATTGACCAGGATTAGATTAGGAACTTGATTTATTAACAAGAAATAATTTATAATGGGCAGAAAACAATGCAAAACTGACCCAAAATGGACCCAAATATTTCTTTCAAGGACACCAATCCCCCATTCCCCCTAGCTAGGAATGGTGATTAGATACCTTAGACCCCCTTTTCTTTTGTAACTTACAAAGAGTACAACACATGTCCAACATTCTCTCATTTCTTGTATTCTTTGAAATACGAGGACAAACAGGAAGCATTCGTGAAATCAACTACTAAGGTTAGATATGCCCATTGATTCTCTATACAAAGAGAAATTTTCATTGCTAATAAATTTTTTTCATGAATATAGAAAATTATTCAAGGTATCATCCTTCTCCAATAGTACTTTGTTATGTTCGACCATGTCTTTAACAAAATGGTACATTGAACATCAATATTCCTTGTCTTGGAATCATAAGAAAGGATATCTTCCAAAAAAATGCACTTGAATGGTCAAAACCTATTCTCACTACTTTTTAAACAAAGCCATTACCTGAACACAACTTTTCAACCATATTAATTCTTTATTTCCATGAGTGGCTCCCATGTATTTTTCTTTTGTATTTGAAACTGCAACTGCACCTCTCCTCCTACACATCCAACCGATTGCTCCACCAAAAGTTAAAAAATGTAACCACTGATATATGTTCTCTAGTCAATATATGCATCCCAATCCACATCAAAAAATCATTGCATATCTATATCCCTGTGACGTCTAGGTCTTCCTTTCTAGCAGATTGTAGAATATGTACACAAATATATGAAGGCCCTCTTTACTACTGTCTAATGTTTCTTCCTGAAGCATAAAAGCTCCTCTAAAGCATAAAAGCTTCTTTTACCGCAGTAAATACTTAGAAATCCCACAAATAATCAGATGCCCACATTTTGAGGGAATAATAAGATATTGATAAAATATATGATGATAAGATGATAAGATGATTACAATGTAATGAGAGGCCCCGTATAAATACAATTCCAAAGGGCACCTCTAATGGTTGTTCATAAGGGTTATGTCCCTTCAATAATTATTGTTAATTACTATTATTACTATTATTATTTAATATCAATATATTTTAGGCTTGTTACATTGCCTTCCCCTTAAGGGAAGCTTTGTCCTCAAAGCTTTGTTGAAGACAAGGGCTATGTCTGATTTTTTGATTGAACTGTCATCTCTAAATCCTTTTTAGTATTTGCGACACTTGAGGAAATGAGGCGATACAAGTTACGAATTCCACAAAAGAACTGTCGCATAGTTTCTAATGTGGTCCACCTGAGATCTATTTTTATCGGAGCTATTTGATCGCTTTGTGGAATGGGTTTTTTCGTTTGTTGCTTAGTATTTTGATTCGATGTTCTTGCTTGTATGACATCGTAATTCCTCGGTGTATGTTCATTTTCACCCTGTCATTGGCCAAAATGACGTTTATAATTGGGGTTTCGATAAGGATTTCTTGTTGTTTATTTTTCTGTTGGATTGAATCCCTTTTTAACTATGACAAGGATTGAATTTGTATTTAATTCTTCTTCTTCAACTTGAGTTTGCTTTATGGAGAGTTTGGATGATTCCTTCTGGATTTGCGCTACTTTGTTCTCTAGTAGATTGTTATTACTCTGGATTTTTTTGAACCTTTCAACTTTCGACTTTCTGTCCTCTTTTAACTTCTTGACTTGTTCCTCTAGTTCTTGATTAAACTTTCTGAGGTGTTGGTTTTCTTCTTGCTTTTTAGTATTCTTCCTTCAAGGTATTCATTTGAATGTTCTGTCTTTTGACTATGTTTCGGCTTCTTGATTTTTGTAAGTAATGTCTTGTTATGAATTCTTAGTCGAAATAGTTCTTCATCATTGCTTGTTAATGTGTTATTCACTTTCATAATTTCCAACTTGTGCGCTTTTCTTGAGTCCTCGTCTTTCTGTTGAAGTTCCTTAATCCATTGCTGAAGGTGGCAATTATCTGCTTCTTGGCATCTTACTTTTGTCTGAATTTTCGTGATTTCATCATCTTTGTCCTTGATGATTTTGTTTAATCGTTTTATTTCTTCTCTATTATCGACTTCATTTTTCATGCTTTTTTGGTTTTGTAGATTCTGATTGGTATATGTTTTACTCATTAATTCCTCAATTTAAGTAGATAATCTATCAATACGGATTTTTAGATAATGATTCTCCTAATCTTTTAATCCATTAGACATATCCATCTTCGTCATGTCCAATGCTACTTGTAGTTCGGACTACAATTTTGATTTAGAATTCTCCATAATTCTTTATTTTGGACGATAACTTGGTCTGCTTTGATGATACTGGTCTCGATTTTGATGATAATTAGTATTCGTTGACTTGACTTCTTTGACGATGGCCGCTAGAGGAAGACCTAGTGGCTAGAGGGCCTTCATATATTTGTGTACATATTCTACAATCTGTTAGAAAGGAAGACCTAGACGTCACAGGGAGATAGATATGAAATGAAGGCCCTCGGTAAAAGAAGCTTTTATGCTTCATTGGTATCAGAGCCTCATTGGCTGATTCGACCCTTGGCCATATCCTGAGACTTTGTCTGATTTTTCTTGGCTTGTGGACTTAATCCAGGGTTTCCCTGAAATCTCACCACATAATCCATCATCATCGTTCCTTCTCCTCCCACTCCTCCATTTCCATCCATATCCCTTCACTCAACCACTGCACCAACATCGCTCACCTGCTCACACGCCCAAACCACGCTCCATCTACACCTACCCATTGCTCCGCACACATCCACGACCACCGATCCACGCCTTCCCTCCATTCGCTCCTCCTCCATCAACTCCTCCCACCATGCAAGCTCCACCCAAATGCTTGCCACCTACTACCCTCCTCTTCCTACACCCAACACCCACGTGCTCCCTGTTTGCGCCACCTCTCTCCATACTATCTCTTCACTCCCTCATCCTCTCTCCCTGCTCACCATCCCCCACACCTCTGCACATTCCATCCATCCCCGTCGTCACCTCCAAACTCCCCGACTGCTCACACCCTCCACCCTTCCATCGCCACCTTCCAACGCTCAACCGTATTCAAACCTTTCACCTGCACTCTTCCTGCCGACCATGCCCTCCTGCTCCTACACACTCCCATGAGTTCCCTCCGCCACGATTCCGCCACCTGCATCCAACCACTCCACCTGACTCTTCCCACGCCCACTTCATCCTCTGTGCTGCTACCTCCCCCACCCTCCATTCCTTCACCCTGCTCCCTCTGCTCGGCCTTCCCTACCTCCCCTCTCGCTTCACACGTCCTTCTGCACGCCTTCCCCACCTCCGTCAGCTCCCCCGCGCAGATCCTCTTTACTACTGTCTATTTTTAGCATATACCTAGTGAAAAATCCCTTTACATGGGGAATGTCTGGTCTACTACATACCATATAATACACCAAACATCCAATATCACTAGAATAGATAACAAATGACATGCATTCTACCTATTTTTGAGTCTTGGGACAACGATATACATATAACTTTGCACCTATAGGAATATGCATGTTTACTAGTTTACATTCCTACATATTAAACCTTTGCAATGTTGTCTCAACATATTTCCTTTGATTCAAACAAAGCCTTCTATTGACTCGATCCATTTCGATTACAATGATCAAAATAAAATGTGCAACACCAAGATCTTTTATATCAAATTTAGATTACAACCAAGCTTTGACATCCTTGATGTTTCCAATCAACAACATATCATCAACATACAATACAACACAAATAAAATAATCGCCAACTTTCATGGAATACACATAATGATCAACTTTACTTCTTGATATACCAATTCCCAATATATAAGTATCAAACTTTTGATACCACATTGTTGGTGATTTTTTAATCCATATAGGGACTTCTTTAAATTGCAAACTAGCTCCTTCTTTCCCTTCACTACAAAACCCTATTGTTGTTTCATGTAGATTTCTTCTTCTAAATCACCATGTAGAAATGTTGTGTTCACATCCATCTTCTCTACTTCAAGATAAAAAGTAGTGGGAATAGAAAAAAAAATATAATAGAAGTTAATTTAGAAACGAGAGAAAAAATCTCGCCAAAATCAATTCTCTCCACCTTGGGATATCCCTTAACTACTAGGAAAGATTCAAGTACTTCTCTGCCTTACCTTCTACATCAAATTCTTTTTAAACACTCATTTTCTACCAATAGGTTTTCTTCAACTCAACTAGATCCCAAGTCCTATTTTGATCCCAGGCATCCATTATTCAACCATTGTCTTTTTCCAAAGTTTACTATCATCTAATCCATTTCCTCCCTAAGGGATCTAGGATCATCATCACTAATAGATAGGGAAAATTCAATAATATATAGAGGCAAATTAGAGCATAAATCATGTGAAGTATACCTTTTTGGTTTTCTTCTTAAGGATGGAACTTGAGGTTCTTCTGTTTCCGATTCATCTTCTTCTATTGAGTTAAATTATTCACCCTCAAACTTTGTATTTGAGAGAAACTTTAACCTCTCTAAATAAACCATATCGATTATAAATAATTCTCTTAGTTACCATGTTCCAAATTTTATAACCCTTTATACCATCCTTATAACTAGTAAAGATACATTCTTCTACATTATTATTGAGTTTACTCCTATTTTCCTTTGGAACATGCACATAAGCATCAAAACCAAAAAATGTTGATATGTTAGCAGAAGGTGTTTTACTATTCCATGCCTCATGTGGAGTTTTGTCAACTATTGATGATGTAGGTGTCTTATTTACCAAGTAACATGCAATATCCACTACCTCTACCAAGAATTCATATGTTGACCCTACACCATTAATCATACTCTTTGGCTTCTCCACCAGTGTCCTGTTCATCCTTCTAAAACTCCATTATGTACAGGTGTGTATGGAGTAGTCTTTTGCCTTGTTATTCCATACTTCTTACAAAATTCATCTAACTCATTTTCACAGAACTCTCCACCATTATCTATCCTCAACACCTTTATTTTTTTCTCTACTTTATTTTCTACAAGAGGTTTAAACTCTTCAAATTTACCAAAAACCTCAGATTTATTATGGATACAATAGACATATGTGTTCCTAAAGAAATCATCAATGAATGAAACATAATACACAGATTTTTCCTAGTGATAGAATAGGAACAGGCCTAGACACATCACTATGTATTAAATCCAAGATTTACTTTCCTCATGTAGCAGATGACAATTTAGTTGATTCTATTTACTATATATGCAATTTTCACATAAATGAAAATCTAATTAGAAATCGGAGATACCTTCTACCGTACATTTACCATGTAATGCTCAAAGTCGCTTATGTCCAATATGTCCCAGTCTTTGATTCCATAGCGTTCTCATGTCTAAAGGGACAATATGGGTAATTTCTTCTTCAATGACAGATCTATTACACCCATCATTAAAAGTACTTCCTAACAAATTGTACAGAGTTCCAATCCAAACTCCTTGCATCAAGGTCATTGCTCCACGAACCATCTTGCACTTCTTTTTCAAATATAGTATGCAACCCTGCTTTTGCAAGACATCATTAACCTCAATTTAAGTTAAAGTTATCTTTATTTTATATCTAGCTTAATGAAGAAAAGCAACCTTGCTTTTAAATAAGAACAAACTCTCACAAGCTCCATCGGCATTGAACAAATCTTAAATATAACAAGATGAAATAATTTGTCATCTTTGTGATACTTGATGAATAAACAATTTCTTTTATGATGTCTTATGTATACCCACATTAAATCTCTATTTCAAAATATTTGTAAGATTAATAATATTTAAACATGTTAACTCCCCAAAACTATAAAAATATAGGAAATGTTGTCTTCATTCTCTTTGACCATAAAAACAAAATGTCACCAAAGCTTTGATACCAACCATCATCATTTAATAATAAAAGTATTAAAATAACAAATTAATACTAACTAACAAAAAATATTCTCCATTTTATAGAATCTTAATTTCATTTAACAAGTTAACAAGTCAACTTATATAACCATAGTTGGAATTTGGCCTTTAAATATTCATGATAGCTAAAATTTATTTTATGCATATTTCTTGTTTCATAAACAAAGAAATCTCATATATTAAATTGGTGTCTAGTTTGATTATAACGTTAAAAATAAATTATTATTAATTATTACTCACAAGTAGAGGGAGGTGTCACTCCTTCCGTGCTCATCATGGAGCTAACATGTCTTTTTATAAAAATAATAAAATAGAATAAAAATAACATGTGGGCTATTTAAAAGATTTACAACTACATATATCTACACAAATTAGATAAATTAAAACGCTCTCTAAAAGAGGTTTTGCACTTAGAGAGATTTACTGAAAAATCGGGCCACGGACCTGAGCATATAAACAGTCAAATAAGAGGAGGACAGAACCGTATATAAACAGTCAAATAGGAGGAGGACAGAACCGTATAATACAGTTAAGGTGGAATCTAACATTAGATGCTTGATAAATCCCCTTAAGACGAATCTATGATGGTAAAATAAACCATTACACATATATTTATTTAAAATAAATATATCATATCTATATATATATATAATTCCATTAAAAGTCAATGCAATGGCAATGGGCAGGGATCTTTACTTATTCAACTGTACGTTATTGTCATAATTTGATGGCCAAGACGCCACGGCACTCTGTATACACCATAAATAAGTCAGAGAGCCATGGGAAGCCTCATATTTTCATTATACCTGATATCATTATGAAGCCGTTGGACTCAAAAGAAGATGGCAAAACGGATGCAAAGAGCCAGCGGCAGCGACTGAGAGGTTTCTATAAATCTATGAGACTTCTCTCTCCGATCTCTTTTCTGGTGAGAGTACGAGATTACTATGTTCGTAGCATGAACCAGTGCGTAGGGATGAGCATCTACACTGGTGGCGCCGTGGCTGTGCCCCGGTCCTTCCCCTCAAACTATTCTGACGATGATTTCAGAGAGATCATGAGAGCCGCGTCTCAGAGGGAGAGAGCGGCAGCAAGAACAGAAAACAGCCAGCCCTTCCCCCGGAGTTTCAGCACTCCTACGGGTCAATCTCGTCGCTATCAGCTCCGTGTGGGGCGAATTGACGAAGAGAGCCCTTGTTATTTCCCTGCCTCTTTCAAGAAGGCTGCTGACGAAGATCTTTTTCCACGGAGCCGAAGCTGTTATACTGTTCAGAACTTGAATCTCCATGGAAGGGTAAATGTTAAAGCTATTTAGATTAATACTGAATTGTGGAAGTTCGTCTATATCATGGAATCTGAGTTCCATGGAAGTAATACGGTGTATATATAACATATATTAATATATGTTGTATGAAGTTGAATCACCTGAATAGGGTAAATTTCGTTTATAGGTTATTTTTCAAATTAAAAAAAAAAAAAAACTAGTCATTGTTTTTCAAAGATGATTTGGCCAAATTTTATTGGAAAAATTTTGTTGTCTAAAATTGTCTAAAAAATATATAAAATCCTTACAATTATTTATTTATTTCTTTATTTTTTAAATCTCCAAATATTTTATGGTTGCACACACTCTTAACCATTAAGGTAATTTACGATTTATGATGACAAGAGCATAGTGATTGGTAACATATTGGCTGCATTGTTGTATATAATTTTGAAATTAAGATCTAATATGGATTAAGAGAAAGTGTTTTCATTTTTAATCTTCTTAGTATCACAAAGTAGACAAATTCTATCCACTCAAGATGTTAAGAAATTGTCCAATGCCATGTTTCATTATGAAGCTCATGAAAATTTGTTCTTATTTCAAAACTGTTGATTTTCTTCTTTATGATAGTTAAAACAAAGAGATACTTGTGGTTTACTAGATTATGGTTGACTAGGTCATGATAGTATCTTAATTTTCTATTCTACTCAAAATCTTTGTTACCCCGCAATTTCTCCTTAAATTTTAATTTAATAATCGTTTCAATATTATCGTTATTCTATTTCAATATTGTGGTTATTATAGAGAACAATCTCTGGCTTACCAAATTATTTATCCAAGAATCAACATCTTTATGGCAATCTAGCTTATGCCACAAGTGGTTTTGATTGGAGTTTGAAGAAATCTTAGGAAGCTTGTTGTCTTCCAAGTTGTTTATATTGTTCTTCTACATTATGTACCTAGTTATAGTCATGATCTCAATGGGGGAAATACTCCTCTATCTTTAAGATTATAAGATTATAAGATTATAAGTTATAAAAAGATTTTGTATTTTCTCTATCTTTCTCCATGGTTCTCTAGAGAAGATGGAACCCCAAAATTCACAACCATATAAGATAAAAGATGACAAGATCCTCTAACACCAGCTTCTTTTTATCCCAAAGCCAAAGGTTCACAAATTTTCAGTTGTTTTCAAGACCATAATAAGCTTTCCACCCTTTACTTCTCATTTTCTCAATTCTATAGTTGTAGTTAAGCTTAGGATGAAGATTGATTCTAATATTTGTATGATGTCACTTCCACCAAGTTGTTGTTGTTATACATGAAACTAGCATAAGTGAATTTTTGGATTTGATCATCATAACCCTTTTTTTAGTGCTAACAATCATACCCTCACTAGATCTGAAATCCCTGAGAATTTTTATTTCTTCTCAAGACCATAGGGACACTTCACAATAAGCACAATATAATGAGCATAAAGAATAAGCATGAGACATATTCCAGCTAAATTCATGTCAACATAGCTTGGTTGTTGTGTGTATTGTTCTTAAGCTATGTGAGAATTTATATACTTGACTCCTCACATTTTGGGTGGGCACTGCACACATCTTTAGGAGAATGAGAAGAAGTTCAAATGATATGAAAATAGTAGCCAATTTTTGTTAAAATAAGATAAATAGAAGTAGTTGTTAGGGATAATTTGAGTAAGGGAGGCACAATTAGAATGCATTAAGGAACTTTGATTTGAGACAAAACCTACTCTCTTTAAGTTTTTTTGAGGCACTAGGTTTTTTGAACCCAAAATCCGACAGCATAGATGTCCGATTTTCGACATCATGCTGTCGACCATCCAACAAGCACCATATTTTTTTAACATCGGTTGCACATCATCGGATATCTGACAGCAAAAAAACATATCAGATATCCGACATCCTCCAATCGGATATCTGACCGCTCCTGTTTTCCCATTCCCGTCGGATATCCGACATCTTACAGTCAAATATTTGACATTATACCATGCCCGAGAAGGTCGGATTACCGACAATAATCTCTTTATATTCCGACATCTTACAGTCGGATATCCGATAGTATATCATGCCCGAGAAGGTCGTGTATCCGACAGTAATCTCTTTATAATCCAACATCTTACAATCAGATATCCGATAGTATATCATGCCCGAGGAGGTCGGATATCCGACAGTAATCTCTTTATAAACAATCGGATATCCGACGTCCTATGCATAGAAAAAAGTCCAATATTCGATGCCTTTAGCCGTCGATTGTATGGCAAAGGCGTCAGATTATTTGTAAGGATACGTCGGATATCCGACGTCCTTTCCATAGAGAAAAGCCCAAAATCCAACACCTTTAGTGATTAGTTGTATGGAAAAGGCATTGGATTGTTTGTAAGGATACGACAGATATCCAATGTCCTTTCTATAGAAAAAAGTCCAAAATCCATTGGCTTTAGTCATCGGTTGTATGGAAAAGGCATCGGATTGTTTGGGGGTGATCGTCGGATATCCGACAGAGTGTTTGTATTTCAAAAAAAAAAAAAAAACATCCAAGGTGGTGCATGGAACCTCCCAATTGGTGAGAGTTACAAACTTGTGCACAAGTATGAATTGGGTGCCACTACTCATCTTTGTGAGTAGTGGGACCCAATTCATACTTGTGCACAAGTTTGTAACTCTCACCAATTGGGAGGTTCCATGCATCACCTTGGAGGTTTTTGTTTTATTGTGATTAAGGTCAATGGTGGTGAAGGATCCTAGAGAATTGATTACTTGCAGTAATTTCCAAGGAATCAACCTATGGCTTATATGTCTATATGTAAAAAAGTAAAATCAATTCTATCCACACTATCATAAAAATACAGTCCACTATCCTCCATATACAAAATTATGCCTGACCGTGTCCAAAATAACAAAACTATCAATCTAAGCAATTTCCAATATGCAAAACCAAATAAAATCAAGTAAAGGAGAATGGTAATGCAAGTCTAGTGGGAAAAGGAGGAAGGTTGGGTAAGCCACAACTTAGTAGCAACCTCAAGTTACATATCAACTAATGAAATCTCAATTTTTATGGTTCCCCGAAAAGGTGGCACAAAATGAGAGCATGATTGAGAATTGACTCAGTACTCAAATGGTCCTTGGATGAAAAAACAATGAGAGAAGTAACAAAAAAAAATATTTTACAAGGCCCTTGAGGAGGCAAGGGTGGATTAACTTCAACACTTTTCATTCTCATGAGTACAAGGGCAACTTTAGGAATCACATTTTCTGGGGCAGCTAGCGCAAGGAAGAAGTAGCATTTAAAGTGGAGCAAGAAGTCTCATTCGACTTACCCCAACCATTGGGCTTGGAAGGATCAACTTGTCAACACCTATCATCATTATCAATACGTAAACAATGGAAAAATTCCCATGCAGGACTAGCAATTGGTAAAATGAGCAAGGCAACATTGTTTATCTCTTTCATACTAGGATGCCATTGCAAATAGGATGTGTAACCCTCCATTTTTTATGGAATTCCACATGTGATTCTGATCACACTCTTTATGGGTTGAAATTGTCATGATTGTGACGATTGAAAGTAATCCTTATAGGCATGTTGATGCAAAGGAAAGGCACTTTGAGGAACACTTATGGAATGTTTTGATATGAAGAAATTCAGGCATGATATGAAGAAATTCACTTTGCAAAATAACTGAGGATAAATCCACTTGAATTATTTTTGTTTTCATTGAGTAGGTCTCATTAAGAAAACAAGTATTTTTTGAAAGTGTCCTTCAAGCAACCAAACCACATAAAAGTATATTTATCATTTCATTCAAGTCATTGCTATCAAGAAACAGTTGGTCCTTTTAATATGAAGTTCAACAAAATGACTTGATGAAGAAAGAGGAGGTAGCAATTGAGAACTTAGAAGTACTAATAAAAGGCCCAAAACAAACACAAAGATCACATCAATACATGCCAACAAGAGAAAGACCAGCAATGTGACACCAAAATTGGTTATGAGGAGAAACCAAACATCACAACAAGCTCCAAGAAATTGTCAAAATTTAGATGACACGCGAGTGGGTTGTAGAAAGGCAGCACCGTAGCCATTCATTGAGCTCCTCTGTAATTCGAGAATAATTTAATATCCTCTACTGAATAGGGCCAACCACATGAAGGTGGAATCTCGTATGGACCCTCCCCCCCCTCACATCACTCTCAATTCCCCATACCCAATGCATGTACTTGAAAAAAAAATTACATGCAAATTCATGCATATTTCATCATAAACAAACATCTACCATTCATTCAATAAAGGCTAACTTTCATTAAACCATTGTTTCATCCAGTCAACACATTCATTCAATAAAAAATAACATTCAATAAACCATTCATTTATTCATTGAATACATTCATTCAATAAAAGCTAACATTCAAGAAAGGTAATAGTTTACTACACTGAATCATTAAACCATTCATTCATTCATGAGGCCAAAAATCATGGACGACATATTATTATAAAAAATAATTAGACAATATTTTTTCAGTCACTTATTTTTAATTCATTTTCTCTTTACAAAATCTCTAGGAAAATCATCTTCTGGAGCTTCTCCTCCAGTTCTTAGTTCTTCATCAACTTGTAGTGATGTCTGCATCCTAGAGTGCTCTCTACGTGGATTTTGCGTCAAGGGGTTCAAATTTGTTGCAACAATGTGAAAATGTTGCATCGATATATTTTGCTACTGTAATGACAAGTATTTCATTAAAAAAAACATTACAAAGATGTTTTTTTACCTGTTGTGGCCACATTATGTTCATTTTCCTGTCCAGGCTCAACCTGTATAGTGTGACCCTCTACATGCTCTGCAGTTGAAATATGGAGAAGTACAATTAATGTTCACCGTATGCAATGTTATATATAAAATCGTAGCATATCAATACATTCATTACCAGGATTCGAAGCATGATCTTCAATTTGTTGTTGTCCCTCCTCGACATTAAGGGGATCATTGCTTTCCTGCTCAAAACATAGTCAATATTTTATATCAATTATTGATAATGAATAGATTTCACAAGTAATAAATATTCATTAAACTGAATAGATTTTATATGGATCAGTGCCAGAAGACTTTGCTTGCCCAGACAAGCTTTTTCAAGGTGACAAGTAGTGTGTGGTCTCATAAAATTCTATAAATACAAACCACATTTTATAAGTTCACTATCATATAAAAGTGAAAATTATAAAGTTATAAATTAATTATATTATGATTCAAGATTCTGCAACTTACTTGCAAGGTTTCAGTTCTCCGATTCAACACTGCAATCCTAGCTTGAATCGCATCTGTCTACGGAATTTGGAATAGCAGACGAACAAGCTCCACACTAAGTTTTTCCAAGATGTTCTATATCATCTTAATTAGGTCTATAACTGAACCAATTATGTCAGCATCGGCTAATAGCTCAGCCACTTCATGATCTATTGATTGCTGTGATGTTGTTTCATACAATGATTCATTGGTCTGCAAAAAAAATATATAAAACACTACAGAGTTCTATCATGATAGATTCCTAAAATTATATTAACAAAACATATCTATCATGTTCCTAAAATCACAACTAGGTTTACCTGATGCCTGGATGATGGTGTCATCTGATCCACAGCTGTGGACTTGCCCCGATCATCTGTCCCCTACAAAAAAGAAGTAGAAAACATTATCATAACGAAACCAGTATACACACGAAAAATACATAACAAAATGAACATTATGCTACGTATTATATTGGTACAATTCCAATGAATTATACCTTCAACCTCGAGGATCGTGATCCACTCATCGGATCAATGGTCATAGGTGACCTGCCCCGATATGCTAATACGGAGGTGCCCCTTACAGAACCCTAAACAAAAAACATAGAGAAAATTACCTAAACGAAACCAAAATACTCAATGAAAGTATATAATAACAAAACATTTTGACATATAATTTAAATTGTACAATTACAATCAGGTTTACCTGTTTCCCCGAGGCTGCTGTCGTCTGATCAACAGTCCGGTGGCTTCCCCAATCACGTTCTGCATCAAATATAGATAACATTATATAAACCAAACTAATCTACTAATGAAAAAACAAAGCAAAAAAAAACTCTTTTTTGTTATTATATTTTTACTATTACAAAGATGTATACCTGCTCCCTCGAGGAAGTTGTAGTCCTCTGACCATCTACCGACAGGAATTTTCCCCGATAACTAGCCTTCGAAGTAAATATAGAAAATTTAAACGAAATAAACTAACGAAAAATCCTTAAGATGTTAAATTCATTAATAAAAGGTTAGGTAAATTGTTAGTTTAACCAATACCATAGTAACCGTGTTTGTATCTACTCCATTGAAATTGTAATTGATAAGCAACTCTTCCCCTGCAGATATTGATTTAATGGCACATAGAAAAACACAGTTTCCTTCACGCCCCTCAAATTCGCAGTTGGGTTGCTTAATTGTAGACCCCGGTTGTGTATTGTTTATAAACACCACAATATTCCCTGTGGCCATTGGCCTTCCGTCAATGTACAACGTTGCTCCTTTATTTTGATCTTTGTCTTTCAACTGTAAATAGTTTGCTGACAATCCATATCTACGCATACTTTGTTTATATTGGACCAGGCGCATCCAATATTTGTAGTTGTAACATGGTCCAACATACTCCATCAATTTTGTACATCTTCCATAACCGACGTTTATGCCATCCATGCAAAACAACCCCAAACCATGCAATGATGACAGTGCAATTCAATATATCCTCTCGTTCACACAAAAATTTGTGTTCAGTTGAGGAAGATCCTTGGGTACCCATTGTTTCACTATATGTATGTACTTGAAGGGAACCTCGATGTCGCCTATTGTCTCATCATCATAGGAACATGACCCCCCTTCAGCGAGAAACAATTCCATGCGTTTATGGAATTTTCTTCTGATGTTTTTACATCTAGTTGATAAAACTTTTGTAGACCTACTGGATGTCTCACTTTCCTCTAGCCTTCCTAAACTCCCCTCACTCAAGGAAGATAGATCTGACAAATACTTGTTTGGTTCTCCCTACACCATGGGAAAAAATTTTAGATAGGACCTCAAGGAACAACGTGTCTTAAAAGGTGATGTGTAGCGCCTTTTCTAAGGTGACTTGTACCACATTTCCTTTCTCAAAATGTAGGCATTCAAGTGATGAGGAAGAGGATCACTTTATCTTTCTTAGGAGTATAAATTCATGCAATTATGAGCTGTCTTTTATTGCTCCTTTAGGTCTCGAGTCCCATATCACACCATCTAACTAACTTTGTCATCATGGCCCTAAATTCTCTCTCATCCCATCAGTTTGGGTTCATCACCTAGGTCATTGAATTACACTCACATTTAGTAAGATATTTATATTTAGCTATAATAATATAAAATAAAAATAATTAATCATTATGGAAAACTTCTAAAAGTTTTCATGACTTTCAAAACTAAGATCTTTGAGGTGGTTACTAAGTGTTCACAAATCTTCAAAAACAATATTTTATATAATGTTGTGAAACTTGTATAATCTTATTCAAAATTTAAACTCAAATATTCTTAAGGAAAAGGATGAACTCATTGAATATTGGTAACACATGGGTAGTTTTGTAATCAAGCATGGTCTTCTTAGAGGACTGAAAATAACTGAATCAAGCAACGATGAACCCGTAAACATGTAAGTTGTTTTGAAAAATGGTAGCTTTCAGTCCTACTCCTAGACGTAAGGTTGTCCATATTGAGAATGGGTGTTTTGCTAATGAATCCTTTTCTACCATACTAGAAGAAAATAAAAATGATGATATTGTAGATTGTGTGAAACTATAATGTAAAGATCCATGCCCTAAGTTACAAATGGCCAAAACCCAATGCTATGGGACTATGTGAGGTGATATTGTCAGTTTAGGATAAGTGTTCGTTCGATCCCCTTGGGACTAAATTTGTCAAAGACAATTTTGAGTGATAAGAGAACCATAAATTGTATTTTATCATTCGATGTCGTCAAAAAGTATTGTATTGAGTAATAGATATGTTGATACAATGGATGGGAATTCCAATGAAAAATAAAAGGAAGAAGAAACTCAAAACTGATTAATGATCCTCCTATACATCTCATAATCGAATTCATTTGGATCACCACAATTAGGACTACCATAGTTCTCTCCTTCCTCCTCCTTCACCTCCTTGTATCCATTCCAATATTTGCATATAACTATTTTGAGGGATCCCCAATCAGATCACCATCATCAAAAGTGATTGGTTATAGGAATGGGGCAGTAAGATCCAAGTTTTCCAAATCCAACTCAATTATACTATCCAAACCCATATCGATAGTAAATGCCTCCATCAATGTCCTTCCCTTTGACCACTCTTCCCTTGTCCTATATATAAGATAAAGGATTCTGTGAACATACATGAATACCTCTTCTCTCTTCTCTTGACTATTCAAGATGGTTGTTTTTCAAAGTGTTCACATTCTCATATGTGCACCAATTCCTCTAGTGACAAAATGATGATCTAACCTAAGAAAGGAACCTTGTGATGACTTATTGTAAAAGAGTGTATTCTACCCCTTGTGTTTCCCATTAATCATATACCTTCTTAATCCCATGTCCCTATCATGTTGTAACATCTAAATCTCTCAATTTTAGTGGAAAACTCTACAAATCCATTCTCCACCTCTCAAGGATGGCTTTGTCCTAATATATCCTATTAAATGATGGAATTTGCATGTTGTTCATTAAGTCACTCATCACTATAGTACTTGGTAATTAAAGGTGTATAATTACTTTCCCACCTAGTTCCAAGAATATCTCATATGTTGTTGAAAATAATAAATTGTTTTAATTTACAAGAAAATAAATATGTGAAGATACTTACTGGGTGTAGACATTTCCTGTAATATACTCAAAAGAGTTACTTTCAAACATGACTATGCCTCTTAGAGGCCAGTCAACTCTAGGAACCAAGTGACCCTATTAGAGGGTTAGTACAAACCAAAGAGAGAGAGATGACTGGGCTATGGTATAGTCAATCAAAGAAATTCAATGGCGGTCAAAAGGATCAATACAACACAATAAAGATCATACCTTAATAAGTGTCAACATCACAAATAAAACTCAACAAATATATATAACCACAGATTAAGAACTACACACAAAATCTGAGCATATAAAACAAAGCTCAGTAAAAAAGACAAAATAAGTTAAAAGCTTAGTCCAATCTGCACATACAAGATTTTGGCCCTCATAAATGAGCTAACAGCCAGCAGACTGAGGCCAAAGAGACTCATGACCTCCAGTAAGGTACAAGGACCAACTAAAGGGTACAAAGACCAACCAATAAGATACAAGTAAAAAAGAAAAGAGTGGGTATAAAGACACATAACCCTTAGGACTAAGGGGGTGTACTACCTCAAATGTGGACAAACTACCATAGTTATACCCATAAGACCAAAAACATAAAAGGTGTTACAAATCAAAAGATAACTCAAGATGAGTAAAAGACCCAAAAGGTAAGAGGCAAGGTACCACAAAAAACTTATCAACAAAATGAAAGGACCAAAATTAAAGAACAAAGTACCAAAAGACCAATAAACAACAAGGTGTAATGACCAAAAGTAAATCAACCATTGTGGGGAACGTACAAATAAGGTCAAATATATATTGCAATAGCTCCTTGTAACTACCTGTTATTTGACATGCCAAAGAGATGCAAGGTCAAATGATGTCAAATATATGCAATAGCTCCTTGTAACTACCTCTTATATGTATATCCTTGTAACTACCTCTTGTAACTCAAATAGGACCTCTAAAAGGTATGATAGCAAGCAATCTTCCTAACTAAGGTTTGGAGGGTGGTACGAAGTGGGTGTAAAGACTCATAACCATTTGGAATAAGGGGGTGTACCTCAAATGTGGGAAAAATACCTTAGTACCCATGAGACCGAAAACATAAAAGGTGGTACAAATCAAAAGATAACTCAAGATGAGTAAAAGACCCAAAAGGTAAAAGGAAAGGTACCACAAAAATATTATCAACAAAATGAAAGGACCAAAAGTCAATCAACCAAGGTGGGGTACAACCAATCATCTCTTTCTCAACTGTACCAGTGTTCCATATAACCTCAAAGTCCATCATCAATGTAAAAGAAAAAGTCCACATGGTTGATGTGATCATGTGGTCCTCTAGACTACTCCTAAGGTCAAGTGTTAGTAGCTCCATCAAGGGGTGTCCAGTCCCTTGAGAACACCATCTAACTACACCATCTTGAATACCTAGGAGAAGAAGACATCACACCTCATCATACAATTGGTAACTAACCGTGTAAGAACTCAAAAACCCTAAAGCAACTGAGCATGTAGAAGGGGAGCTAGGAAAAGACAAGGCTCGCAGGCCGAAAAAGCAAGCTCAAAAAACTGTACTAGGACTGGTGTCACAGTGAGCAAGCTGAAACAAAAGTGGCCAGAATGCCAACAAGAAGCACTAAAAAGAAAAAGACCCTCTAAAAAGGTGAAATAGAAAGCAAACTTCCTAACTAGGAGTTGGAGACCTCGACAAATAGTATCCTCCGCAAGGTGATGAAATCCAAGTAAAACAATACGAAATGAGGGACCAAAGTTGAAGGATATCCCAATACTAAAAGGGATCCTGGGTAAAATAGCCCTAGAGGAAGAGTCACTAGGCTACCTCGTTCATGACATGTCAGGGAAGGTTAACTGGAACTTCTGTCTTTGAGCCCAATTATCATCTATATGGTAAAATACAAGGAATACAATGGATAGATGTCCTTAGGTGCTAAGTGGAGTGCGGAATTCCACAAATTCCATCAGGAATCAGTCCTTGCGGATTACCCCCAAAAAAATAGGATCCCACCCCCAAAAACTAGCCAATGACCGTATCAATAAGTACAGGAGGATTTTTGTACCCTCGAGGACAACAACCATGTCTCGGATGAAAATGACAAGGGGGGATTATTTGGATGCCTATCCCTGGTGTCCTACCTAACTACCAAATTCTTTTTATCCTCAAGCGAGGTTAAGGTGTGGTGATTTAGGGAGATGAATTTTAATGGTTGTTGTATTACTCACTCAGGTAATGGAAGTGCAACTTGTGGTGTGAGGACTGACTCAAACCATGCAAATGAGTATGAATCAAAATAAGCCTTTCCTTTCAATGAATACTAGCTAAGGTAAGGAGAGAGTTCTTCAATCAATGCAAGCATGAACTTTTTCAATAAGATGAAAAAACCACTCAAATTTTTTCTTTTTTGAATATGCAAACTAATGTTACTTCTTTCAAGATGGATCTGATCTACTACTGATTCTACTTCTAATGAGTATAACTATGTGAAAAATAACAAACAAAGATATGCTTCCAAATACAAAATATGACTTTGATCTTTTCAACAAAAAGGGAAAGAGTGTCTCAAAAAGGTCTTCCAATATCAATTTTGATGAAATAGATAGATAGATGCTACTTCGAAACAATTTAAGGAATTGATCACTGCAAATGGATTGTTTTCCATCATTAGTGCACTCAAAGCAAAATGGGTTGTCACTGGGTACTAGCCTTTCAATCTCATTTCTATATTATCATTATTTTTAAAATTTTAATTTTAATTTGTTTATTTTTAAATAAATAGTAATGTATGTACTATGTGAGGCATATGCTGGGGGCACTTTATCAAAGGCACCCGCTCTACATCTCGTTGTAGGAGAAATTGGGGTTTCTTAAAGCAAATGCATTCCAAATGACACAACTGACTAGGACCGATGCTGTATTAGAGGACCAAGCATATAATCAAGTAGTTGTGGTTCATTTGTAAATAGCCTTGATTGGTCACTTTGGAAATAGACTTGATTGGTCACTTTGGAAAGGTAATCCTATGGAAATGGTGTTATTGTACAACTCTGTAACTTTGTTAACTGACCATCTGGATCCCCATAGGTAGGAAATTTCAATGGCCTCCTAATGCTCTCATCTACAATATCATACCAATGTTTCCCTCTCTCAACTGGAACCTCCTTACTCATCGCTCATCATGATCTAATGAAAGATGGTATAGGGTAATGTCACAAGGTCATGGATGGACAAGGACTTGGACAAAGACATTCTTGATGGCACAAAAGGTTGGAGGACATAGATAGCAAGAGTAACAAATGGTAGCTTGGGCATTGGAAGCCATGAATGGTATGAATGGACAAATGACCCATCCTATGGTCATTTGTTCACTACTACATATGGGCGGATTGTTTTACGAAAATTTTCCACGTTTTCAACATTCGTGAGTTAAAAAAATGATTTATTTTTTTTTGTCAGGGCGGAAAAACCGTGGCAATATCCACGATTTTTAAAGTTCCACGAACATTCGTCCCTATATCGATGAAATGTCTAGGTTTCACTTTTTGTGGCAGCATGGACGAATGTCGAGCTATATAAACTACACACTCTCACCATAATTTTCACTTTTTCTTTTCTTGCGGCACATTGAGCACGTATTTTTGACTTACGGGGTGATTGTATGAGCTTGGATATTCTGCATAGCTCTGATTTTGAACTTGCAAGATTAGTAATGTGTAATTTTTTGTCTATATTTTTATAAGGGTTAGATTTTAATGTTGTTTAGTAATGAGGCTTTAGGTCATGTTAACTTGCTTTTTTTCCTTTCTAATATTTTTTTCAAGAACTTGCTATCATTTTCATTTAACTTGCTATATTTTTTTCAAGAACTTGTTTTTTTGGCTTAGGTCATGTTAACTTGATTTTTTTCCTTTCTACCCACAAAAGGTCATTATAAAATGGTTGTGGCAAGGAAATGGAAATGCTATTTTAAGTCAAACATACTTCTAGCTTAAGAATTGCATCATCTTGTCAAATCTAGATTCTAGTTAAATATTTTAGGGTAACAAGTTGATTTTCATGGTAAATAACATTGATTCTAGTACTAAAGTCATTTTTTTTAAATTAAATTAAGTGGTACTTTTCTTGCTTGTGATTAATATTGTGTTTGTGATGCTTTTTTTGGTTATGAAAAATTTGTGATGCTTCTTAAGCTATGAAACATTTTCAAGAAGCTTATGAAAACATATTCACGAGAGTTCACAAATAGCCCATCCCTATTTCATCTACAAGATAAAAATCTATAATGCATAAAGCTGGTTCTTGTTCAAATACTGCATCTCCAAGTTAGGCCACTTGAACCCATTCTCTTACCAATTCTCTTTGTCATCCTAAGTTATGAAACACTATAAGTGACATAATCTCTTCTCCTAGTTCTAATGCATACCACATTGATGTGTCCTACTAAGCTAGGGCTTATAACTTATTTTGTCAATCTTTACAACAAATAAATATTAACCCTACATTCTTCCCTTAGTCTATATTCAATATCTTTAGTTTCTCACTTATCACCACATGACATCAATATTGGCATCTTTGAAAATGTTTTCTCTTGCAATTGGTACTATCTCTAGTGTGTTTGGGGTCCTAGATAACATTTGACATACATAATGCTTGGGATCTATTACAATCCTTTCTTCTTTTTGCTTTGCATATTCAATGTCTATATGGATCCAATTTTTTTATCGCTTGACCTCATCAAGATTTGCTACTTACCTAATTACTAGTCTTCAACTATTGCAATGGATCGACTAAATAGAGGATTTTCAATAGTTGACCTGTAACCAACTCATTTCTTAGCTCTTGTGTGCACTTCTTCACATCATTGATTTTCTCTATCGTACCTCGAACCTATAAAGTATGATTATGGACTCACACCCTTCACTACCTAATGGATACTTCACAATATTTGTCAATAAACTAGTTAATGTTTCCAACCAAATTTGAGCTTCCCAAGGTGATATCCCATGTCATGTGGGTGAAATACATCTACAATATTGGTTAAGAGCCTACCCTCTTTGGTGGTCAAACTATATGATCAGGTCTTCAAACTATACAAGTCGTTATTAATTTTCCAATATTTTTGGTTCCTTAACATTTGACATTTACCATTTTTTTTAGTAACCAACCATAACCACTTCTAATTTTAGTGCTCTTGATACAATGCATTCCTAAAAATATCAAAATAATATTTATTTAAAATTCCAACCACTACATGGGTACAATCTCCCTCCAAGTGTTCACATTAAACATTAGATTATATTAACTTACCATATTTACATTCTCAATTCACTTCCTCACAACTAACTTACCATCTTTCCATTCATATTAACTTTAGTCTTCATGTTTTTCTTTATAAATATAGAAAATATTGGATTATAATATACTATATTCAAAAATGTACTTATAATATCTAATGTAATTGACAAGTTATTGTTTTGTATGGTGTAGGTAAGACAATTACTTGTACCACTACAAGGATTTGTCACTATGAATGAAAATACAAGGAAGCTTGCTCAGTTTAGAGCCGCATTAGAGGCGAGAGGAGATGGAAAATATTATTGTCCTTGCTTTGATTGCAGGGGATTGCAAAAAAGAATACTTTTAATAGAAACAACTGAAAGACATTGTAGGGAGAAGGGGCACGCCGAAGGGGGCTATGAATATCGTCCCTTGGTAAGACTATTTTTGGGGTTCAATTTTTAATATATTCACTGTAATATTCATCATGTCTGCATGAATTTTAGTAAAATCTCTCATTTTTTTACTATATGTTCTATACAAACTAATTTTTCTATGTTGTTTGTAAATTTATAGACAATGCCCCCAAAATGTCGCATTCCAAAGAGTTATTTGCCAAGTACTAGCAGAAATACTCATTCACAGCCTGACAAACTTCTACATCAAAATATTGAAGATGATCAAGTAGTTATTTATGATGATATAATGGATGTAGATAACATTAGTGATACAAATCAAGAAGATGAGATACATAGATTGATCCAACACACATTTGCTCCAATGGATGAGGACAACCAGGATGATAGTGATGATGTTGATCCTCTACTTGAGAAGTCATGTCAACCTCTTTATGAAGGCTAAGAAACAAATCTTTTATCTGCTATATTGTTGTTAGTGAACTTGAATGTTTTGAATGGATTATCAAACACCTGTCTGACACAGATACTAAGGTATGTAATTTGTTTTTCTATTTTTGTCTGCATGTTCACAATATCTATATATAGAAAGGGTTGACTTTTTCCCTATATTGTTGCTATTGTTATCTAATGTGTAAAGTTTGGATGCGATATTGATGATTAATATTGTTTTCATTGATTTATTCTTTTGAATTTTGTAGATTGTTAGGTTAATTTCTATTACCAACTTGAAATATTTTACCACACACATATCGAGGGATATATGTCATTATGAAATCATTTTGTATGGAGTATCAAGCTATTGATGCATGTCCTAATGATCATATCATATACTATGGACAATGTGCATTATAAAATGAATGCCCACAATGTCAAACAAGTAGGTATTGAACCGATAAAGTGACAAAAAAGGTGCCTCAAAAAGTTCTTCGTTATATTCTGATAATCCCACGTTTCCAGCGGTTGTTCAGGTGTCAAAGTATAGCATAGTTTATGGATTTCCATGCAAAAAACAGAATTTGTGACGATGTTCTTCGAATGCCTGCAGATGGTTCTGCATTGAGTTACATCGAAGAAAAGTGGCCAATTTTTAAAGAAGATCCTCGTAATGTTAAACTTGCTTTGGGAGCTGATGGTGTTAATCCATTTGGAGAGATTCGTTTGACCTACTGAGTGTGGTCTGTTTTTGTTATAAACAATAACCTTCCTCCTTGGATGTCGATCAAGAGAGAGCACACAATGTTGGCAATGATTGTTCCAAGTATTTAATTAATAGGTATTTTTTTAATTGAAAGTCTGATCAGTAAATATATCATTGATTTGTTTCATGCATGATAATTATGTCTTTTATATATAACGACATATAGGCGCTAAATATAAATAATCATGTATGTTTGACCAATTAGGAAAGTACCAGGTTAAAGCTATGAACGTATATCTTAAGCCTCTTATCGATGAGTTGTTGAAGTTATGGGCTGGCGTCACTATGTATGATATTTCTAGACCAATCGAGCAAAGACGATTTCAATTCCATGGAATACTTGCATTTACAATTCATGATGCTCCTGGGTTAACACATTTTTGTGGTATGTTGTTACTTTCTTTTGTTCCTTAATATTTTATATATCTGTTGATAATATCGTGCATTATTTTAAATTGTAATGCTAATTTGCTACACCAATTCATATATCTTGTAGGTCTTCAAACCAAGGGTAAATTTGCATGTCCATTTTGCGGTCCTAGGATAAAATCTTATTGTTCAAGGAGTTTAGCAAAGGAAGTGTTTGATGAGTATAGGAACTTTCTTCCTAAGAACCGTAGTTATCAAACTACAGACAAAGAAAAATTTAACAATAAAGAAGAGAATGGAAAAAAACCACGAAGAATGACACCTCACCTATGGAAGGTGGAATATAATAGAAACCGTCAAGGTATGCCATTTTTTTTTTGTATTGAATTATGTTCAACGCAATATGTTATACCATTATTGATTAATTGGTTTTAATTTGATTTTGTTGATGTTTCATGAATGTCATTAAGGCACACGAGGAATCAAAATTTACCCGATTCAATTCAGTAGGTTTCCATACTACGAGCACCTGCAAATAGTTCATTTGTTTGATACAATGCATATCGGGAAGAACATAACAGAAATGTTATGGCGAATATTAGATGGAAAGACTAACAAAGAAAAAATTGGAAAGATTTGTAGTGACATCCAAGAATATAGTCACGCATTGCAAAGTGTGATCATTAATTCTAATGGTGATGGCCGTCAACAGAATATTAGTCTTCCTTGGTGCTTGATGGAGCAACAGAGCAATATTGTAAGAGAGGTCATAAAAAAAGTCAAGTTTCCGACTTGTTTTTCGTCAAACATAAAGAATATCTTGACGAAAAAAGGTGATTTTGCTGGGGTTAAAACACATGATTGGCATACATTCATTAAGGTAATCATTAGTCTATAATATATTTCATTATCAGTATGCACTATTTTATTAATTTTATTCTCTTATTTTGAAATAAATATTAATAATTATATGTTTTTTGATACAGTATGTTCTACCTTTATCTCTCCCAGATGACTTTGACAACAACATAAAACATATTATTTATGTTCTTGGAAAATACATGAGGTAAGTAATGTTTTACTTGGAAAATGTACTTGGTGTGTGGTCTGTAGCGGAACTTATTGACATATATTATGTTGTTCCCACAAATATTATATATGCCTTGACATATTGTGTTATTGCATCATTTGTAGGCATCTTTCATCAAAAGAAATCCATAAAGAAGATATAAGGCATTGGAAGAGAGAAATTCCCCGACTAATATGTGAAATCCAATAGTATCTACCTCCAACATTTTTCAATGCACAAGAACACTACCTCATACACCAAGTTGAGGAGATTGAAATATGTGGACCAGTACACACAAGGTCGATGTGGATGGTAGAGAGGCAGTTGAAGTCATTGAAGGATTTTGTTAGACAAAGAGCGCGTCCCGAGGGTTCTATGGTTGAAGGATATATGGTATATCAATGCATGGTGTACATTAGTGAATATATACCTAAATTAGTAGAAAATATGAATGTGCCTCGCATTTGGCATCTCGACTCGATCAACAAATTTGAAGGGGAGGTCCTACTGTGGAGAGGTACATTGAGGACTGTGAAAGGTAATTATTATTATACCTTGTTGAATCAATATGTTACACATTTATTTTTTCCAATTTTATATTATCATACTTTTTTTTAACTCTTTTTAATAATTATGCATTTTCAACTATATTAATCTATGTTCCTATAATGATGATCTAATTAATTATGAAATTGAATTGTTTTTTTATCCTATAGTTGGTCGAGTGTGGGATGCTTTACATTTATACATTATAAACAACCTTGATTGGATGGAGCATTGGATAAAAGATTGTGAAGAATTCTTCGGTAGATTATCATGGGAAGGGGTCAGTAACATGATTAAAATAGCTCATCGTCTTCGACATCAAATTCCTAACCTTACGTCGCAAAGGGAAGTTGATTTAGCCTATGGTTTAAAAGATAAAAAGTCAAGTAATTTTTTTACCCACATTTTTTCTTGTTACTTCGATCCAATTTTCGAATTACATTTCGTTTGTTTAAGTTTTCAATTATATTTACTAACTCCTATATGACGTTTATTAATTCACAATGTATTTTTAACCTATTGTCAATGTTGCAGCTCAAACATCACAAGGCTATGTTGTGTAATGGTTGTAAATTTCGTATAAAAAAGTTGGATGATAACAGGAAAACCTCAGATTGTGGGATAACTACAGTGTTTAAGGTCGCCAATGTTTCCTCTAGAAGTGATAGACATCCAGAAAAAACCAAGAATAGGTACTATGGGAATTTGGAGGACATTGTTGAGTGTGATTTTACTTGCTTTAAAATAGTTTTTTTTGAGGTGAAGTGGTACAGGCTACGGATGCATGAACGTGATCCTGAAAGAACTGTTATTGAGAATCCTAATGGATTTACCATGGTTAATACAAGGGAATTTGAACCGGGTACAGATCCTTATGTTCTTCTAACTCAATGTGAGCAAGTATACTACTCCGAGGTACTAGGTAAAGCAGGTTGGTCATACGTTGTTCAATACGATCCAAGAGGAAGACCAGTAAAGTATAATCATGTACTAGATGATGAAGATAATCACGAAGAAGAAGAGGATGATGATGATTCAGATCAAGCTGCAATCGATGTGTTAGATGAATACGTTGAAGAGGATGATCATGCAAATGTATCAGATGATGATCTCATTGATGATATGGATGACTATATTAGCGAAGATGACTTTGATGCTGATGACGATGTGAATGATCCTTTCATAAAGATCTATTCAGAACCAGATCCTGATACAGATGTTGAGCTGGATGAAGAATAAGATGAATGATATTTAATTGTTGAAAAGTAGAGGTACGCAATGCTTTTAGGTTAAATTAAATGCACTCACCATATGTTCATTTTGTTGATTAACTTGGTTATATTTGAAAATTCGTTTTCTAATCTAATTACGTTCTACATGTGCAGTAGTGTGGGTGTTCCTGGAGGTTGTAGTGTTAATGGTTTGAATCCAACATGTGTTGATTGAGCAAGATACAAAATTGTGTTATAAGATTTATGTGTTATGTTTTGGGTTATTTCATATTAGAACTCTACTAGACTCATTCGAAACATAAAAAACTTATTTTGAGTCTTTCACTGGAAACATAAAAAACTTACTTTGAAAGGGGTTCTATCCTTGTTGGTCTTTCTAAGTTAGTTTTAATCTTGTTGATTGTTCATCACTATTTGTAAGTCCCCTTAATCAATCAACCACTTTTGTTTCGTGATAACTAGAACTTGCATCGTCTGATGATGTCTTTTGCAAATATGTCGACACTTGGATCCACTTCATCGGAATCAAATCGTACACTTTTAGTTCATCTAGTACTATATCATTCTTCAATATCTACATCTCAATGGTCTAAACATCCCAATCATTATGATCGAGTGCATTCTTTCTCTCTATCCACATATTGAAATTCTTATTGGTATGCTAATTTTTAATTTTTAATTAGTATTGTCATTGATAAAATTGTTATATAAAACAAAAATTGTTATAGAATATGATTTTATTTTTAAAATACAAATGCGAGAACCTTTAACATTGTTGACCTTGGTGGGTTAAAAAATAAAACGAAAATATATGTTATGTCAGGTTTGATGTGATTACTTTTGGTCATTTTCTAACTGTCTCTATCGAGCTTAACAAAAACGCTCTATTGCTCTCGTTTGACCGCACCAGCTAGTGCTTGCAACCAGCTACAATTCCATTTCCTCTTGCAACTCTCACCGTGCAATTGCTATGAGGGGGGTTGAAGTTGGTTTCGTGTGCTCCGACCATTTCAACAAATCCCCGCAGACCCTCAATGGAAACCATAAGTGGATTCTAATTCACCAAACTTGTCGTAATGGAACTCAAATTTGTCTAAAAAACAATGCTGGAGATAGAGCTAGTATTGGTAGACCCTAAATGGTTGCTTGTGTTGATTGCTGAGATAGGTTTTTTCCCTCAATCCCTATGAAAGCCTGTATGGTATTGCTAGAAGGAGATTTGCAATGTAGTTTTATAGGTTATGCTTTGTCCTTTGTTATTGGGAGTGCTTTGGTAGGATTTTTCTTTGTTACAAGGGAGGTTCCATAAAATTTTGCACCGGATTTATGCTGCTTACTGCATGGTATCGTCCTTTGCCAACTATTCATATATGTGTTGGAGATATGTCCAATCATGAATTGATTATGAATGTTGTGGTAAATTCAATATGGAAATGAGTATTTTTATAGGTTATGTGTGGTCCTTTGTTACTCGTTATTCTTTGGTAGGGTTTATGCTATGTTATTAGGGAGGTGCCATAACAATTATGCATTAGAATGTGAGTATGTGGAACCCTTTTTGATAAACTTGTTTGCAAGTAGGGAGGTAAATTTTGGGGTTGAGCTGGGACGGTTTTGCGTAAGCATTCCCTCATAGATATCCCACCCCCTACAACTGGCTCTTGGTCCATGACCTCCTTCACTGTGCGTGTTCCTTTGGGATTTTGAAACCCTCCTCTATTGAGTTGAATTTCTGCATTTTTGGGTGCGAATTAGGTGTTGTTGATTTCATTTGTTAATTCGGTGGTTTTGATTTTATAACAAAACCAACAAACATGGAATGCTTGTTGTTGATTGATGTAAAGGTTGTAGTTCTATTTAACAGAGAAATAGTGATCCAAAGTTCATTGATATGGTTTTTGAAAACAGTTGCAAACCAGTTTTATTTGGATATTTTCATGCAAGTGGATTCTAGGAATATGAATTAGATATGTGCTCATTATCACATTTTGAGGGTGCTTATGCCTGTAATTTAATTTTGATTTTAAGCAGTTTTAAATCTCTCTATTGGTAGCAACATTCTGCTTGGTTTGAGATGATGTGAGTTTGGAGCTTTGCTGTAATCCTAATTTTGGTTTAAGCAGTTTTGTATCTCCACCTTTTGCCACATTCTCTTGATTTGAGCTGGTGAGAGTTTGAGGCTTTTCTGTTATCCTGCAAGCATTTCTTGGGTTGTTTGCCCATGCTTTGAAGTCATAGTTTAACCTTCATGACCATAGAAGAATGATTGTCTCAATGATATTGTACCTAGCTTTTAGATTTTGGTTTTGGAATTTGAACCAGATTGCTTTCCAAGTTGTATGTACAAATTTTAATAATTTTTTAAAATAAAACACTATGTTTCTGGGTATCAATGCTCAGGATGTGAATTCTCATTTGGTATGTTAAGCTCATCTAGATTTATACATAGATTTTGGATATGATAGCTGTTTTAATTGGCGATATTAATGTGATTGCTTCAAACAAGGTTTTGAATTTCAACTTTTATCCCTGAAAGTGCTATGGATATCACTGCTTTGAACACCATCAATAGACTCCATAAGAAAACTTGAGTAAGATGTAAATTGTATTCCTTTTGATAGAAAATATGCACTTGTGTTCATTTCCCTCTAGATATTATGACGGGAAATGTTTTTAAAAATAGACTCACATCAGTTTCACTTGCTTGTAAATTGCCTCTATGTTAGACTGTTCACGGAGTAGTCTAATGCTTTGAAAATTTTGCTTGGCGTTAAGACTATTTTGTCACATATACTACTTTGTCACCTTCTTCTGAAATCCCCATCATTGTCTTCAACAATCCCCTCCTTGGTGCCCACCTCGTCAGGGCATCACCTACTCTAGGTCTCTCATTAATTCACCATAGTGACGGTTTGGTAATTCCTAGTCCTGCCTACCCTTCTCCCTGTTCACTCTCACCTCTTCATTCTCCCATTTCAAATGACCCCCTGCATCTGCTGAGACATCTTGACAATGCCAAACTCTGCTCATATTATCTCCTTTTACCCTTCGATTGTTTGCTTTCCTGGGAGACTCACTTCATATTACTTGGTTGAAATTCACTTGATACAATGTGCATATTTATAGCACATAACAGGCCTCCTAGGCATCAATCATGGCTTGTCTTTCACAACCATCTGCACATAGTATTTAGATGATGCTCCCGAGTGTATAGTATTCCCCACACATTTTATTGCAACTACGAGGTACTATCCACAGTGATTTGACTCTAAATCTTGATTCGCCTCGGGCTTAGATATAGGGTGTTTTAATGTGTCAATGACTAATAAGAGAATATTTGATTCACAATGGTTACTAATAAGAGAATATGTGACATAGAAGAATGTTGTTAAGTTTTTAATAAGCGGGCCTGAAACAAGTGAGCCTTGTGCAAGCGAGCCTGAGGCCCATAACCCACAAGTAAACATGGAAATCTCTACTTGGACCAATGGAAAACATCAGATCTATACAATTGATGATAATATGATGTGGTTGGATTATATGCAAGAATGGAAACCTAGGTGGGAGTTGAGACATACTGAAGTGTTAGATGCTAACTTACAGGGATGCTAACTTACCAGAGATGATTTACAACAATTCCTTGAGAAAAGCAGCCGATGCAAGCAATTCGTTAACAAACCTATACCATGATCTTACCTTAATCTAGATAGAGGGCTCTACACGTCACCCTGGGATACAACTAGACCAATAGTACTACTGTATTAACCGGATACGTTCTTTGGAAGCATGGCCACATAAAGATGTTAGTCTCTGGTTTCCAAGTACTGCACACACTTATCAAAAATATACAAAATTATTGTGGAAATTCTTGAGAAAAGAAAATACAGATAGAACATATTATACCATGCTAAAGTTTGGACTTCAAATTCCACAAATCTATGAGGATCCTGCATTCTACATCCCTGATTGGACGAGACACTAGTGGCAGTCATTCAGCATCAACTTGACAACATTATCACCAACTGCTATTTATAATCTGAAACAAGGAGTTGGAGAGTCTCTCGAATAGGTCAAAGATATTTTGCAGACAAAGATTACTGAGGATCAAATCCTTGGGTACTGCATTAAATGCAATCAACAATGACTTGTCAAAACCCGCATAGACGTCCACATGCATCATAATAGACGCGTGGTTCGGAGGTCTATTTATTCAAAGGCATGGTGCAATGAAGGCAATGCCTATCGAGAAATTTTTGGTCCACCATACTCCGATGATTTGTAAATATCTCAAAAGTATTTGGCTATGAGTGGGGCCTGTCCATTCAGATTGCCATGAAGATTGTAAAGAAAGCCATAAAAACTTTTAGATCTTACTTTTGAAATTCATAATAACTTTAAGATGTTTTCCATAATGGTTAGTCATGGTTTGGTTTTTTCCAACACTTATATCTCTTGTTGATTTCACTTAAGTTAAGGCTTAAATTGTCAAGGATTTGAATGTTTGCATCAAGCCCGCGTGGTGTGTGTTAACACACAAAAAGTGTTCACTACCTCATCTACCCCATTACATGGCTCATTTGTCCATTTTCCTACCATATTTCCCTTAAAAACCCTGAAAATCCCACTAAAAAGCCTCCAAAAGGACTAAAATGCCTCCAAAAGGCCACAAAACCATCAAAAAAGCCTCAAAAAGGCTAAAAACCCCTTTTTCCTCCAAAAATATCCAAAATTCCTCTAAACATAGCAAAAACCCTCTAAAAAGGGAATAAAAAATATAAAATAATGAGGAAAAGGAGGAAAAAACCCTATACAACTGACCTAAACCATATGGTTCCCAAAACCATGGGCCAGCACTCCACCACCAAAAAACTATAAATAGGTGATGGAGACCCCTCATTCCACATCCACAGTCATAAGCACCCTTACTCTGCCAAAATCACTCTTGAAACCCTATCTCACCCTTGAGCTACTTTCACCTTGAGTGCCCCTTTTGGCCCATTCCCACCATTGGAGAAAGAGAAGGAGAAAGTTGGAGCTTGGAGCAACCCTCTTGGAGCATTGCAAGAGCTTTACCAACCTTCACATTGGAGGTAAAATTAATACAAAAGCCATTCTTTACATCTTATTTTTTATGTTTCATGCACATGTTTAGAGTAATTCATATTTCTGTTTTAGCATTTTAATTTACATTTACTGAACTGCTACTAAGGAGTCCCTTCTCCTTAGTAGGTGCTCATTTGCACAAGCTAGGGGTAAAACCCTAGCTACAGTTTTGGTGACTCCCCTAGGTTTGAATTTCTGGTTTCAGTTTAAAAAAAATTTAGTTTTCTGCAATAATTTACTGTTTTTTCCTTTCGGCTGCCGTAAACCGCATCTTTTTCCTCTGCAGTCGCATCCCGACCGCGTCTTTCAGGCCTTTACCTGCGACCCGACCGCGGCTCTCAGACTGTTTCCGATGCCCTGCCGGCGGATTCAAGTCTATTACCTGCGATCCGACCACGGCTTTCAGCTCTTTTGCTGCGACCCAACTGCGTCTGTTAGCCTTTTTCCCGTGACCCAACTGCATATTTTTCCCTGTTTCCTGCGGTCCGACTGCCTCTGTCGGCCAAAACGCCGCGACCTATCCGCGCCTGTTTCCTTCAAACCCCCGGTCCGACTGCTCAGGTTCGCCACAGACCCGCGGTCTGATTTCTGCATTTTTTCCCTGTTTTTGAACCCAGCCCCTTTGCTGCAATATTTTCTGCATCTGCACAACCATCTGTCCTACCTGCAGCCCTACTTCCCTATACCCTTTTCTGTAACATAATTTATGTTCCCTTTTACAGAATCTTTTTAAAATTTCAGCATTTTAATTCAGAAAATTTTGCATGTTAAAGTTTCGAATTCAGTATTATTGTTAGTTAGAAAGTTGCCCCCCTTGTGGCACTTCTATTTTGGGTTCATCACCTCACGAGCACACACTCTGTCACATAATTCAAGTGAGCCTTAAAAACTACTTAACTCAACCAATATTCTAACCCCACTTGGGGAACACAAAAGAATCTTTGTAGTTAGGTAGGATCGGGGGGATAGGCTTCCAATAACACCTCTCGGTTACTTACACTTGAGACATAGCTGTTGTCCAATTAGGGAACCAAAATCCCCTAGTACTTTTTTGCACGGTCACGACCAGTTTACCAGAGGGCCTCTCCCCTAGGAGGGTTGAAGTCGCGATACTGGTTCTGGAGGACTGAGTGGAATACCGCACTCCATTCAGTAACCGAAGGGCTACCTTTCGCAGTTCTCGGGATATCCCTGTATTGGGGTATTACGGTAAAAGGACCAAACGACAGATTCACCTTTCTGGACATGTCATGAACGGGGTATCTTAGTTGCCATTCTTCTAGGATTGACTACCCGGTGTCCCTCCCGATAGGGGGATATCTTAGCCACTTGGCTTTCCTATTCATATTGTCTGACTTGGATTTCATCACCTTGCAGAGGATATGTCTAGTTGAGTCAAAATACTTTTTAGTTAGGTGTTTGCATGCTCCCTTGCCTCCTTTTGGTCTAGTGGGTCCACCATTTTTTATTTTTAGGAAACATGTTGCTTGTTGGTATTCTGACCATTTCTGTTGACACTCCACCTATTGTAGCACAGCTGTTATAGTAGGTGTTTTGAGTTGGTTGTTGGCCTGAGTGCCTTGTTTTTTGAGCTCTCCTTCTGCACACTCGGTTGCGTTAGGATTTTTTAGCTATTTTTTACTCACCTCAACCCATAGAGATTTGACACCATCTGTCACAATTGAGTCCCCGAGACATTCTCAGTGCCTCAAGGGTGAGCCCCCACAGCACGGTTCACTTGAAACCACCCGTTACCGACACAGATCTTCCTCATTTGATACCACTTATCATAGATCTCGAGCCTTGTCCCTTGACTCCACTCGTCAGCGGCATAGGACTCCGTCACCAGATATTGACACCCCTTACTTTACCTCCGATTCTGAGACAGAGTCTGAGAACCCCATTTACACTGCCCCTACTATCCCCATGGCTGGCATGACTTCCACTCCTTTCGTTGTAGGGACCATTGGTGGCACATCCACCACTACACCAGCTACCACACCTGCTTTGGGTATGCCCTCCATGGGGCCCCCATCTATCGTTCCCCTCACTGCACCTATTCCTCCAACTGGAATACCTATCCCCACTCTATCAGAGGCTCACACTACCCATGGTGGTGCAGTACCATCCTATACCACCTTAGTTCCTCCACTTGGGGGCAACATCCCAAATCCTACCCCTCCACTTGGGGGCATTGGCCCCAACTTGGTCCAACCCACTACTATGTCACATCCTTCTTCCATTTTGCCATTCATGGCTAGCCTCAACCTGCCTGAACTAGCTAGATTGACCAATGACCTATCCGACACGACCCTGCATGGCCTCACATGCCCACCAAGCTCCCCTCTGACATCCCTAAGTTCGAGGGCAAGCCAGGTGAGGACCCACAAAACCATATCATGTCCTTCCATCTATGGTGTTCCTCCAACTCCATAGTGGACGAGTCTATTTTCCTCCGTCTGTTACAGCGCACCTTCACTGGCTCTGCAGCCAAGTGGTATATCGTGCAACCCCACGGGACCCATGCCACCTTTGCTTCCCTTGCCTCGACCTTCCTGCAGTTCTTCCAGTTACCTGTCCGCTATGACGCGGGCATTGAGATCCTCCTATCTTGCAGACAAAACACGGCTACCCACATCACAGACCACATTCATGAGTGGCGTCGACGCCGTACGTAGCTTATGCAAGATCAAATTAGACGACCGTATCTTCCTAGATTGGTTCCTCAAGTCCCTTCTCCCTGTCATTGCTAAGGATGTGGCATCAGAAAGACCCCATTTTGAAGAAGAGGCCATCCTTAAGGCCCAACAATTCAACCTCATTTACGCCCAGTCGGGTTATCTCTATACCATTATACCTAACGCCCCTCACGGATATTCCTCCCAACACGATGCACCGGGGGTATCCCACACTGTAGACGACATCATTGGCTGTGTCTCTTCGCATCCCCAACCCTTTTCCATAGCACGTCCTACCCCGGGCCTCGACCTTTCGCGGGCTACCTCACAGTCTGGAGCAACCAACTCGTATGCTCCCATGACACATCACCACCATTCCCATGGACCATCATGTCCACCTCAGTGCTTCGGTCATGCGACTCCCGCTTATGCCCCCCCGGTCGCACCTCAGCCCTACTACCACCAGCAGGCTGCACCAGCTCCTGCGCCTTCACAAGCCCAACCCGCTTATTACCCGCCACAAGTAGCCCCTGTGGCAAACACACAACCCCCTCCGTAGCCATATCAGCAACCCCCTCAAGTTGCTGCACCTGCTCAGCCTCCACCTACATATCATCCACCACAGCCTGCTCCAGCACCTGCGCAACCTCAGAATCCACCTGCTGCCCAAGGACAAGTTTACGCCCAACAAAACTCGCTGCAAAACCATAACAACCAACACAACCAGGGCCAACAAAACCGCGGCAAGGGCCATAATCGTGGGAACAACCAACCTACAGACCAAGCTGGTCAACCTCCTAATCCCCCCGACAATAATAATGGGCCCCTGCTAACCAAAACCCTGATCGCCCTCCCAAGCAGGCTAAAAACCCCAATTTGTGAACAAACCATCCTTGTTCTATTTGCGGGGTCTATGGCCACTACACACATGCTTGCCCACACTTGGAGCGAGCTCGAAAACTTTGGGTTGATGATGCCCATCGCCAAGGGCATGAGGCTCCTCAAGCACCACCCAACCCCCCGCAATCTCGGCAGCCACCTTTGGTTCTACAAAACCCCTTACCAAACCAAGGCATAGTGAACACTCAGCCATTGGCTCCCCCTCAAGCCAACACGCCACCCCAACAACAAATCACTTACACCGCTCCTGATCAACCCATGTTCGACTCAGGGACCCACCACTTGTTGATGATGTCATCCACTGATGTCAACCTTCAGACCCGTCGGAACCAGTATGGCTCCACCTTTGAAGTACCTCCCACCGATAAACCTACTAACTCCCATCCCACTAATCAAGCGTTACATATACCTCCGCCCCCCCTCGACGGCGCTCCCAAAGCACCTCGTTTCCCACTTCGCCATATCAACAATAACCCCAATGCGCGTGCTGCGTCCAACTACAACATTGTAGATGACTTAGCCCAATCTCCCGCAGCCATGTCTCCATTAGAAGTCTTGAAAAAATGCCCTTCCCAATGCAAGACTTTACTCTCCGCCATTGGGGTGATTGACCCAAATGATTCGAATTTGATGGCATTCGATTTGGACCAGTCCGAACCACGCCTGCCTTCCTCCTTAGCATTCCAAGTTTTTGTTTCCGTTCGGAATCTTGTCATCCATTGATGCATCATCGATGAAGGTGCCTCCACATGCGTTATGTCTACATTCGTATGGCAGAAGTTGGGATCCCCTACTCTCCAGCATTCCACCACTGCATTACGCGCCTACGACGGTTGGTCGGCCCAGCCCCAAGGCCTCCTACCCAATGTCCCCGTCCAGTTAGGTGGTAAAACCGTACTCATTGACATCGAGGTAATCAATGCCCAACTGGATTATAACCTTTTACTTGGCCGCAGCTACATGTATGCCATGCAGGCGGTTGCCTCTTCCCTTTTTCGCACCATGATGTTCCCCCATGAGGGACGCGTGGTCAAGGTTGACCAACTCACCTACTATGATCCCAATGCCCCCGCGGCACTAGAAAATGTTCTCCCCATGGTTGAGCAACCTGTTTCTAGTGCAACCACCTCGTTTGTTTCTTCTATGGGTCCCGGAGTTTACTCAGACGCACCGATGACCTCCACCTTTCAATCTATTCCTCCTCCGTCCCCCACCACTGACGTGTCTGACCTATGTACCCTGTCCCATGACACACCAAGTCCTAATAATCAACCGCCCTTGTTGCCTAAACCCCCTTTGGTACCTAGTCACATTGGTGTTACACCCATCCATACCATTCCTTTCCTCATCCCTCCCTCGGGAGTAGTTAGCACCCCGGTTATGGCTACCCTCAGCCTCCCTAGGTTAACTTTAGGATTACCCGTTTGGTACCTTTCGCCTCTCGTTCCCCCACCGACACCAGATGTCATCCTGCAACCGGTGCAACCCATTGTCACTACTAGTCAACCACCTCCCAGTGTCGCTACCCCCGTCGCCCTCCACGAACCCCCCTCCTCCTCTTACCAAGCCCACTGGGGGCAGAGGTCCACAACCTTACACTGCGGTACCACCTCCCAAGACAGTCAAAAACCCCCCTGTGTTTCGTGCTCCTCCCAAATGCTCGTTATGTGATGAGTTAGGTCACATGACTCATCAATGTCCTCAGTTACCGGCATTACAGGAACACATGCAAATGCTCGACGACGACCCCAACATCCCTGTCGTCAAACTTGAACCCACCCCCAAGCCCCGTGATAAATCCCTGTGCACTAACCATCCCTGTGCGATATTTGGTGTTTACGGGCATTATTCACATCACTGTCCTGATCTCCCGGATTACAGAGCGGCTCTCTATGAGTTGAACAATCTGGACCTTGAGACGACACCACCCACCATTGAGGAGATCCACCCCCCGGTCTCCTCCCCTTCAGGAGAGGTTAATACCATTTATATGATCTCTTCAACCACTACTCCCTCGTCAACCGATTTGACAACACAAACTTTCCGTACTGATGAGGAGATTCTCGAGGCTCTCACTGCCCCGGATTATCCCTGGGATGACTAGCACCACCGTTCCTATTTCATCCCAGAAGAAGCCTCCTCTAGCACAGCTACCCAATTCACGGTTGAATCCAAAGACTTCCTTCCCACCAAGGTCGACTGGTTCAAGGACCCTATTCCTGCTCCTGACGCCTTCGAGGAGGGTAACATGGCCAACATCTCACCTATCATCCAAATTGATATCGCTGCCCTCGGAAGTGCCCCTGAACTCATCACTTTAGGAGCCTTCTGCAGTAAGCAAGAGATTGAGGAATACAAAAACCTCTTCAGAGAGTTCCGTGATGTCTTTGCCTGGTCCTATACTAAAATGCTCGGTCTTGACCCTGCCATTATAGAGCACCACATTGACACATGGCCTGATGTACCCCCGTTCGTCATAAATAGCGCCCCATTCATCCCTCAAAGCTCCCAGCTGTCAAAGCCGAGATTGAGAAACTTCACAAGGCAGGATTCATTTATCCTATTGCGTATACCACATGGGTTTCAAACCCCATTCCCGTTAAAAAAAAACAAGGCACCATTAGAGTATGCACTGACTTCCGCGATTTAAACCGTGCTTGTCCCAAGGACAACTTCCCCATGCCATTTATTGACCAACTCAGTGATGCGTGTGCGGGGCATGAAGTCCTCTCTTTCATGGACAGTTTTTCCAGATACAATCAAATTCAGATCCGAAAGGAAGACCAGTACAAAACTGCCTTTACTACCCCATGGGGCACCTTTGCCTATCGCGTCATGCCTTTCGGCCTTAAAAATGCTCGCGCCACCTTCCAGCGGGCCATAACCTATTGCTTTAATGACTTGGTCCATATCCTGTTAGTCTACCTTGATGACCTTACAGCTCATTCCCGGAAACGATCAGACCACCTTAATGACCTTTGGCAAGTTTTTCTGCGTTGTCGCAAATATCAAATCCGCTTGAACCCACACAAGTGTATCTTTTGCATTCCGGCAGGCCGATTGTTGGGTTTTATTGTTTCCCAGCAAGGAATTACTGTTGATCCCCTGAAAGTCCAAGCCATCTTAGACCTTCCCTCTCCTCGCACGCTCCGGCAGCTCCAAAGTCTGCAGGGGCGATCCAATTTCCTTCGACACTTCGTTCCTGATTACGCAAATACCGTTCATGGTTTCTTGCGCCTTCTCCATACCCACATACCCTTTTTCTGGGATGAGCAAGCAGAAGCTGCATTCGAAGCCCTCAAGAAAGCTCTCACACAAGCCCCTCTGATATCCCCTCCGAATTTCGCTTAGGAATTCATCCTATACGTCTCGGCATCCGAGCATGCCATGTCCGGAGTCTTGGTTCAAGAAGACGCCTCTCACCAAGAGCATGTCATTTACTACGTCAGCCAGACCTTGTCTGGCCCACCCCTACGTTACCCATATGACGAGAGACTAGCCCTAGCAGTGGTCTTTTCCGTCCAAAAATTGCGACACTACATCTTACTTAGTCATACCACAGTCGTCGCCAACTCTAACCCCATGGTATATCTTAAATCGGTGGCTCCTGCAAGGTCGTGTTGCTAAATGGGTCATTATCCTCCAGGAATATGACCTTACTTTCCGAACACCTAAGAGCACTAAAGCCCTTGCGCTTGCCCAGCTCATTACTGATCTCCCTTCCCTTCTCCTGGCAAAACAAATCTCCGATGAGTTACCCGACAACCATTTGTTCACTATCTCGTCTGATGACCCATGGTACGGTGATATTTTGTTATACCTGCGCACGCAGAAGTTTAGACCCAAAGTCACCCATAATGGACGCTGTCGCATCCGTCACCAGGCCTCTAAATATCTCCTCTTAGGCGATGTCCTTTACCGGCGGGGGGTTGACACAATTCTTCGTCGTTTCCTTACACACGAGGAAGCTGAATACGTCCTTAATGACTCTCATAGCGGTGCTTGCGGAGGCCATTTCTCAGGGATGGCCACTGCCCAAAAGGTCGTCCGCGCCAGATACTTCTGGCCCACACTTTTCACCGACTGCATCACTGCGGTCAAGCATTGCCATAACTGCCAACTTTTTTCCCCCAAGGCCCGGACACCACCTACTCCGTTACACCCAGTCGTCACCATTGGTCCCTTTGTAAGTGGGCCATCGACTTCATGGAGTGTAGACCCCCATCTGCGAACGACCATAAGTACATCATTATCGCCGTCGATTACTTCATCAAATGGGTGGAAGCCATGCCCACCTTCAATTGTACTGCTGACACCGCTGCCCGTTTCTTTTTCAACCATGTTATCACTCGATTTGGGGTCCCTAAACAGTTGGTCTCAGACCATTGTTCACACTTCGAAGATGCCGTCTTGCGTGAGTTATCCACCCTCCTCAAATTTGAACACCAATTTTCCTCTGCTTACTACCCCCAAGGGAACGGTCAAGTAGAAGCTGTTAACAAAATCCTAAAAACCATCCTCCAACGAACTGTTGACCGGCATAAGTCCAACTGGCCCCACATGCTATTCCCTGCCTTATGGGCTTACCGTACCTCCACCAAGACCGCCACTGGTTTTACCCCATTTCTTTTAGTTCGCGGTGTAGAGTCTGTCCTCCCCATCGAGTGTCAGATACCTGCCTTACATATCGCCGTTGAGCTTCTCCCAGACACTTCCCCCCTCAAACAGCGTTTGCTATCTCTCGAACAAGCTGATGAATACCGTCGTGCCACTCTCTAGAACATCGAAGCTGCCAAGAACCGCTCCAAAGCTGGTTATGAAAAACACGTACACCCTCGAACTTTCCATGAAGGGGACCTCGTCCTCGCCTATGACCAAGCCCATGACAAAACCGGTAAAGGGAAGTTTGAATCCATGTGGCAAGGCCCTTACATCGTGCAGACCTGCCTCAGCAAGGGGGCATACATTTTAGCCGACTCCGAAGGTCACCCTTTGCGCAACCCCCGTAATGGGTTGTATGTTAAGCGTTTTTTCCCATAAATGAAACTGCGGCCTCATTGGTCCGCATTGTACAGTTTGCTCTCTTTTTTGTTTTTCACATTTTTTACCATCGTCTTACATTCATCATTTTTGCATGCCCACAGATGGACCATCTTCCACCTTGTTACACTGGTTTCGCTGATGGCGCAAGCTGCTGGTCTCCCAACCTAGCTTCTGCAGCATGGGTCTTATATTCCCCCTCACATGAGATGATCCACCTTGACGGAATATGTATAGGTGCTGCCACCAATAACCAGGCGGAGTATGATGCTGTGACTGGTCTCCTGACTGTTGCTCTCCAGATGGGCATATGTCACCTTCATGTGTTCCTTGACTCCCAGCTACTTGTCTCCCAGCTCAACAACTGCTACCAGGTGCGTGATCCCTGCCTATTTAGAAAATTCCTGCGCACAAAACAACTCAGCCGACAGTTTGAATCCATTTCATTCACTCATGTCCCGAGAGATCACAATAGTGTCGCAGATCAAATGGCCAACAACATCCTAGGTTGGCATATCAATCACACCATGTAACACCTACATCATGCATCATCATCCCATTACATCTCATAAAAATATATAAAAACCCAAAAAGATTGCATCGCATCAACATTTGCATCCATGTACATAAACCATAAAACCACATGTATATCCATAGGGGCATCCACGTGCCTAATCATACATACATCATGCTGCATCACATAAAATACACAAGGGGCATCCACGTGCCCAACATCCTATACTACTTGCATCCACGTGCAGTACAAACATATCACACATCATACAGCGTATCTACGTGCGTACAACTAAAACAACATCACAAAAAGGTGCATCCACGTGCATATATATATATATCAAAAAATACATGTCACAGTGCTATACATGTCCTGAGTATCCCTGTACTCAGCTATACAAAAAATGTCTATACATCCCTAAAGCCTCATAAAATACATGCCATAGCTACAAAACTCGGGGGGAGTCCCCTGCACTCCCTAATGAGAGTCATACCCTGCATCACTGCCTGCATCTGCTGCCTCTGAGTCCTCCCCTCACTCCTCCTCCGGCAAATCCTCATCCCCTACGGGCTCCTGTGCCCGTGCCCTGTCCGCCAAGATAGCCACCCGGATCGCAATGGATCTGAACTCTCGGGGTGCCCTCATGCAATCCTGAACCACGTCCGGGTCGACGTCCCGCCACCCCTCGTCGGTCACCCCCACCAGCAAATGGTCTAGTAGTGCCCGTACGGACTCTAACGTCCCCTCCGCATCCCGATGACGCACCTCCCCCCGCCTAGGCAGAGCTGGAACGGCCACAATCCCCCTCCGTGCCACATGCCCTGGAGGCGGCCTCGGGCCCACATCTGCAGATCACCCATATGTCAGTAACAGTATAGCAATAAACTATCATATATAAAACTTGACATCCATAACATGCAAGCAAAAACATACGTACCATCGGGTCCCCATGCCTGTCCTGGTGCCCGTGGTGCCTATGGGTCTCCGGTGTAGTCCATGTCCCTATACGGGTAGTCATCCAGTGTCAATGGTATCTGGAGCCACTGCAGGTACAACTCTTGCATAAAGTATCTACCCACATCGCCGCCACCACGGCGGCACATCATCTCGCCCCACCGCACCATCCGCGGCTCCCTCAAGCCTCCTGCTCTGATCGACACCCGCGGCCGCAGTGTGGGTACCCTCTCCATAAAAAACGCACACAAGAAAGAACCATAGCAAAACCCCTTGCCAAATTCCTTCGCTGCTGTCAGCTGCCGCTGAACGCAGGTGAGGAACATCTGGCCCCACGCATAATACACACCACCCAGTACGCGCTCCACTAGCTGCATCTGGCCCCCAGACACCTTCTCCGGTGACTGGGACCCCAAGACGCTAACCACGCATGCCGCCATGGCCTGTACTGATGGCTCCTGTAGGTCTCTCACCAAAAGTGCATTCCTATGCACCCTCACCTCTGGACCATAGTATCGCTCCAGCATGTCCTCCATATCTATGTCTGCGGATACCCGCGGCTGCATGTCTGCTACCCTACCCAGACAGGGCAACCCCGTCAGGAAGTATACATCTGTCAGGGTGAGGTCCACCCTCTCACCCTGCACTCTGAAAGCCTGTATGTCTGGCTCCCAGAAACTAATCAGTCGGTTCAGCAGCAACGCTGTTGATCGCATCATGGGTACCTGGGCGAACTTTAGTAGTCCGCATAGTCCCAGCACCGATCGCACATGGCGATCCCCTCGGACGACGATAACGATCTCATCTAGAATCTCCCGCTCTCTCCACAGAACCTGCGGCATCCTGTCAATCACACAAAGTAGCCTCATCAGACTCATGACAAACAAATCATCCTTCCCCTCCCCCTGGAAAACCCTAATAGCTCGGTCCAAAACCGCGGCTTTAGGGCTTCCTGCCGCGGTTTCCACCCGCGGCTGTCAAGCCTATAGTCGCGGTCCTTAACCGCATCTATCAGCGCTAACCTCGCGGTTTCGCACCGCGTGTCCCTCCTTGGAACGCGTGGTACTAGACCGCGTGTCCAGCCAAGAAACACGCGGTATCAAACCACGTGGTTCACCCCGAAACTCGTGGTTCCACCCCCCTAACCCGCGGTCCACCCCACGTGGACCGTACAAATAACCCTAGCACCCACTACCCAACCCCCGACCCTAAAAAACATGCAGGTATGAGTTTGATGGTATACATGTATCTCCCGGTTCTGCAATCGGCCGGTTGGATCATCCAGAAATGCCACCTCAGCTCTGGTCCACTCTACTCACTAGTCAAAGTCAAATAGTACAAATGACACTTGTCATGTTGGGCCCACTCACTATTTATAGTCAGTTGACTTTTTCTTGTTTAGGCCATTCCGAGCTCATACGGAGTCCATTTTTTGAACCGTTTCCACCACTGGAATCAGCACGACGAGACCATAATAATGGTCCACTTGTTCCCTTAATTTTCCCAACTTTATTTTTTGAGCATTTTTTTCGACACCCCTCGTCGCCTCGGTTTGCGTGCCACATCGGCCGTTCTCCATTTTTCACATATTTTATATCATCGGATTCATTTTTCTGAGCTCGTGAGGATGCTTGAGATCATTTCTCGCTCTCACCCCCATATTTTTTGGATATTTTTTCCAAAACACCCCCCATCGCCTCGGTTTGCATGCCACATCGGCTGTTATCCATTTTTGACACTCTTTATATCGTCGGATTCATTTTTCCGTGCTCGTGATGATGCTTGAGATCATTTATCGCTCTCATCTGGTATAATTTCAACATTGTGTCTCGACACCTTGCTGCCTCGGTTTGCGTGCCACATCGACTGCCATCGGATTGTTCCACATTTTTACATGAGCCCTCCACTCCTGTCATACTGCAAATATTTCGTTATTTTTCCACCATTCATTCACCCCGCAAGGAGGCCCACCAGTGTTCCCCCCTACCCTCGTTCTTGGTCATCATCACTGATCCTTGATTGAACACTTCCTCCTTGCATGGCCATTCCTTTTGTTCGGTATAATTTTATCCCTTTTTTGGGCCGGACAAGTCCTTTACGAAAAAGGCACTTCGGGAGTTTCTGTTAAGCTCTTTTCTGACTCCTAAAACAATGAAAAGATCGCCGAGCAATCTTGCTTCCTTTCATGCTCGTTAAAGTACCTGAAAGGGCGTCTATCTGGTATAAGTTTAACCCTTTTCCGGACCTGGTAGACTAATTACGAAAAAGGAATACTCTAGTCACACTGGCTAGAAGAGTTCTTCATTGCATCCTTTTATGCTTCTTCGGGCCTTGGAGACTAACACACGAAAAAGAAACTCCCTGGAGTCTTCTTATTTGCTTTCAGACTCTCTAAAATTGAAAGCAACCATGAGCATGAACTGTCTTGGGCTCGTATAAATACACATGATAGTACCATTCCATTACTTAAGAGTCTTCTTATTGCTTTCAGAATCCTTAAAATTGAAAGCAACCACGAGTATGAATTGTCCTGGGCTCGTATAAATCCACACGACAGTACCATTTTATATACACTTCTTCTAGTTCCCTAACCCATGAAGAAGTCCCCCACCGTGCCTCCTGGCACTATGATCGATCATCTCGGCAGCACCCCCCAATCAGGTCTCCTTTGTTCAGAGTATTCTGCAGTCTCCCACCATTTTATACCAGCTTGAGTCTCCCTCATCCCAGTCCCCATCCTTGATCCATTACAGCTATGATCCCTTTCCCTTCAGTTAGTTTCATATGCTGCCCGATCATCCCCGTCATCGTACTCTGAACAAAGGAAGTTTGAGTCCACCCACTCTACTTGCCCAGTTGTCCCCCCCACAGTTTGTCAGTCCTACCATCAGTACTCTCACACTTTGGTTCTCCACCTCGCGCTCCTATCAAGGAAGCATCATTGCCTTGGTAGTTGCAGGTCTCTCTCTGTCGACGACAGCCCCTCTATTCCAGAGGATAGACCCAGAGGCCCCTGCGCCTTGGATCCATCACCATCTGTGGTGCGTGCCTACGGACCATTTTGGGAGGAGTCATCATTGCCTCTCCGAATGGTTGTTTCTCACATGTTCGACTTCAGCACCTTGATCGCATCGTTGAGAATCGCGCAGGGTTTATATCCCTTCCATTTTTAGTCGAAGACCCCGGATTTCGCCCGACTCTAGCACATTGGTGAGTCACTTCGGAACGCCCAGTTATATGTTCCCGTGGATATCCGGGCTGCGTTGGCGATTGTATTCAGAAGCCATCCAGTTATATGCTTCCTTGAGTACCCAGTTCCGTTCTAGTTCAGTGTACCATTGAGGTTAGGACTCCCTGTCACCATGATCCAGCAGCTCATCAGTTCCTCTGGTACCCCCATCAGCAGCACTGTTGATATTCCAGTGCACCAGTTCTTCAGCTCACACATGGTCTGCCCAGCAGTATGTCCCAGATTTGTGTCCCCTCTGGACTCTTATGATGTACACAGTGGTTATCTTTGTATCTTACAGGTCCCCCTTTTCGGGCCTCACAGTTCTGTTTATGTATCTTGATACGAGCATGGGTATGCTCGCCTCGTCCATATATTGAGATTCTTCCTCATTCAGTATTTGAGGTCATGTATATGTCAGGTCCCCATTTTTTGGACCCCATTGTTATTATTATGTTATATCCTGATATGAGCATGGGTATGCCCGCCTCGTCCATATGATCAGATGATTCCTCATCCATTTTTGAGGTTATGTACTTTTAGTTCTTGTAGTTTGTTCGGGATCGTTGTTCCGGGCTTCAGTTTGTTTCTTCTCTTCTCCACACCCCAGGAAAACCATACATGACTTATGATGTCCATCGGCCATACGATGAGCTCCTGCCCTCGCACATCAGGGGGCAATCTGTTAACACCCAAAAAGTGTTCACTACCTCATCTACCCAATTACATGGCTCATTTGTCCATTTTCCTACCATATTTCCCTTAAAAACCCTGAAAATCCCACTAAAAAGCCTCCAAAAGGCCTAAAATGCCTCCAAAAGGCCACAAAACCATCAAAAAAGCCTCAAAAAGGCTAAAAAACCCCCTTTTCCTCCAAAAATATCCAAAATTCCTCTAAAAATAGCAAAAACCCTCTAAAAAGGGAATAAAAAATATAAAATAATGAGGAAAAGGAGGAAAAAACCCTATACAGCTGACCTAAACCATATGGTTCCCAAAACCATGGGCCAACACTCCACCACCAAAAAACTATAAATAGGTGATGGAGACCCCTCATTCCACATCCACAGTCATAAGCATCCTTACTCTACCAAAATCACTCTTGAAACCCTAGCTCACCCTTGAGCTACTTTCACCTTGAGTGCCCCTTTTGGCCCATTCCCACCATTGGAGAAAGAGAAGGAGCAAGTTGGAGCTTGGAGCAACCCTCTTGGAGCATTGCAAGAGCTTCACCAACCTTCACATTGGAGGTAAAATTAATACAAAAGCCATTCTTTACATCTTATTTTTTCTGTTTCATGCACATGTTTAGAGTAATTCATATTTATGTTTTAGCATTTTAATTTACATTTACTGAACTGCTACTAAGGAGTCCCTTCTACTTAGTAGGTGCTCATTTGCACAAGCTAGGGGTAAAACCCTAGCTACAGTGTGTAAGGGTTTTTTGAGGGTATTACACAACATTCCCCACACTTTTAATTGCAACTAACACATTGGTCCCGAATGTTGTTATTTAATTATTTATCCTAATGGTAATATCAATGACCTCTAAAATTTTGACTATCAGGTGCTGAGGTGGCATCCTTCAGTTGTTTTCTAGCCTGGGAGACTAGAGTGCTCCCCTTATTTGGCATATCTTGTAGTTATTTGGAGGAATGGAAACCTTAATAACAGTCTATTAAAAAGGTCATTGATACCATTAGGATAAATAAATAAATAACAACATTCAGGAGGAAATCAGCCTTGGTACAATCAATTCAAAGTCCTCAATAGCTGATGTTATCCAATTCTATAGCATGAAACATTGGAGGTTTACTGTTGCTATGAGGTCCAAACTCCACTCAACACACTCATTATTTCTTCTCTTAGCCTTTCCATACCTCAAATTTTGCAAGCGTCTCATGTTGTAAGAAGACATGGATAGTCTTAATTTGCACTCAAAACTACCTCACATCCACAAAACTGGCCCAGAACTAAATGATGAGGTAGAAGGTGAAACGTGTCTACTAATGTTCAAAACATTACCCATATATGTTTGATTACTATTGTAGCTTGTCATTATAGGGCCCACAACTGCCCAGATGTGAGGTATAAAGCATGTTCATTGCCTTCCATTGTCCACAGTTGGCATGGGATGCCCAAAATTCATTTTACAACCAATAAAAAGGAAAAATCACACTTTAGACTCGTGAATTGAATTTGAAAGTACATTCTGGTAGCTATGACAGGAAACTATTTTTCATTAGAAAACCCACCGACAACTTGTTTTACAGCTTTAGGAGCAAGTGAATTTACCATAAATAGTTAAGAGAGAAATTTGTGGAAATTGACCATGGGAGCATATATGAATAGGTATCTTCATAGGGTATTGAAGAACAAAACACTATAAGAAGATTTCATTAGTGATAAACCCTATGTGTCACACTACTGTTGTTTTGGTTGCTTTGTATATATTCATATTATCGAGGAGAAAGGGACTGAATTGAAATCCTCCATTTCGAAGTGTGTTTTTGCTGGATATAGTGAGTACTCCAAAGCTTACAGAGTAAAAACCCAATGTTCAAAAGCTTCCTGAAACCAATATTTTTGCCTTGTCTACATTTGGCCTAGTCCTCTTAATGTTGTGTGTTACCCCCTTTTTGTGATTAATGTGTTTATCTTACATTACATGTCACTGAACATTGTATTAGAACATTGACCTAATTAGTAGTGTTGAATTTTCTTCAACACAGTGACCGACTAGGGACTGCTCTCTAGTTGACATTTTTCTGGTTTGGTCCTCCTGCTTGGTTGATGGATACGCTCATTCTTGATTGAAATTTATTATTTGTTTTTAAAAAAAAAACCAATATAGTCGGAAAATCAATATACACATAATGTCTGAAAATAGTCTTTGAAAATCAAATTTCTCATGGCCTTTTGAGTGCCAATTTGCATGGATTTGAAATTTGCAGCATGTCTAAGGTGTAATATTTCACCTAAGTTAGCTGATGTATTTTGCGTTTTCTGATGCAGTATTTTACAGATTATTTGGTTACGATGTATTGACATGAAACAGTTACGAACACTACTGCAATGTACTCCTGAGTGGACCCTCTCACTATAGTTATGGTTTGTTGGGATGATATAGTCAATTAACGTTTCTTAGTTGAGTAATTTTTCCAAACAGTTCACTAACAAACAGTTTTCATATGCATTAGAATAAAATACCAGCATGTAAATTTTAAAAATGAAGGGTAGGATGCCAAAAATATGCCATTCAAAGAAAGAGGGTAGGCTGCCAATAATATGCCCAGTAGTGTTGGAAGGACCAAAACTGGGTGATATACTAGTTAACTTCCTACATCCACAAGGGTTAGGCATGTCCCTCCTAAGCCTCATATTTGAGGGAAGTATATGTGTCTAACTAAGTAAATGTGTACTTTCAAAGAAGAGAGAAAGAACCATCTTGTTTATTCTTGTTTTATGGAGTGTAGGTACCACCAAATAGGTATCTGTCAGATCTATCTTCCTCAAGTGATGATGAAGATATACTCGGAGAGGTTGAAATTGAGACGAGTTGTACTAGATCTATCGATTTTATATCAACTGGATCTAAAAAGATAAGGAAAAGATTTCATAGACGCATGAAATATTTTATTGCCAACGGTGGGTCGTGTAATTATGATGCTGAGAGCATAGGAGACATGGATTTTTCATCATTATCAATACGTAAACAATGGAAAAATTCCCATGCAAGACTAGCAATTGGTAAAATGAGCAAGGCAACATTGTTTATCTCTTTCATACTAGGATGCCATTGCAAATAGGATGTGTAACCCTCCATTTTGTATGGAATTCCACATGTGATTCTGATCACACTCTTTATGGGTTGAAATTGTCATGATTGTGGTGATTGAAAGTAATCCTTATAGGCATGTTGATGCAAAGGAAAGGCACTTTGAGGAACACTTATGGAATGTTTTGACCTCCTAACATCTTTGACAGTCAATCTTGGGACAATTTTGTGGGAAAACCATTAATTATGGGCCTAATTCCCACCATAAATCAGTTATAGAAGTAATTATTAGCACTTCTTAGTCCTCAAGCAACGTCCTCTTTCAAATTCAGGCATGATATGAAGAAATTCACTTTGCAAAATAACTGAGGATAAATGCACTTGAATTATTTTTGTTTTCATTAAGTAGGTCTGATTGAGCAAACAAGTATTTTTTGAAAGTGTCCTTCAAGCAACCAAACCACATAAAAGTATATTTATCATTTCATTCAAGTCACTGCTATCAAGAAACAGTTGGTCCTTTTAATATGAAGTTCAACAAAATGACTTGACGAAGAAAGAGGTGGTATCAATTGAGAACTTAGAAGTACTAATAAAAGGCCCAAAACAAACACAAAGATCACATCAATACATGCCAAGAAGAGAAAGACCAGCAATGTGACACCAAAATTGGTTATGAGGAGAAACCAAACATCACAACAAGCTCCAAGAAATTGTCAAAATTTAGATGACATGCGAGTGGGTTGTAGAAAGGCAGCACCGTAGCCATTCATTGAGCTCCTCTGTAATTCGAGAATAATTCAATATCCTCTACTAAATAAGGCCAACCACATGAAGGTGGAAGCTCGTATGGACCCTCCCCCCCCTCCGATCACTCTCAATTCCCCATACCCAATGCATGTACTTGAAAAAAAAATTACATGCAAATTCATGCATATTTCATCATAAACAAACATCTACCATTCATTCAATAAAGGCTAACTTTCATTAAACCATTGTTTCATCCAGTCAACACATTCATTCAATAAAAAATAACAATCAATAAACCATTCATTTATTCAGTGAACACATTCATTCAATAAAAGCTAACATTCAAGAAAGGTAACAGTTTACTACACTGAATCATTAAACCATTAAACCATTCATTCATTCATGAGGCCAAAAATCATGGACGACATATTATTATAAAAAATAATTAGACAATATTTTCAGTCACTTATTTTTAATTCATTTTCTCTTTACAAAATCTCTAGGAAAATCATCTTCTGGAGCTTCTCCTCCAGTTCTTAGTTCTTCATCAACTTGTAGTGATGTCTGCATCCTAGAGTGCTTGCTACGTGGATTTTGCGTCAAGGGGTTCAGATTTGTTGCAACAATGTGAAAATGTTGCATCGATATATTTTTCTACTGTAATGACAAGTATTTCATTAAAAAAACATTACAAAGATGTTTTTTTACCTGTTTTGGCCACATCATGTTCTTCATTTTCCTATCCAGGATCAACTTGTATAGTGTGACCCTCTACATGCTCTGCAGTTGAAATATGGGGAAGTACAATTAATGTTCACCGTATGCAATGCTATATATAAAATCGTAGCATATGAATACATTCATTACCAGGATTCGAAGCATGATATTCGATTTGTTGTTGTCCCTCCTCGACATTAAGGGGATCATTGCTTTCTTGCTCAAAACAAAGTCAGTACTTTATGTCAATTATTAATAATGAATAGATTTCACAAGTAATAAATCTTCATTAAACTATATAGATTTTATATAGCTGTGCACCAGATGGATCAGTACCAAAAGACTTTGCTTGCCCAGACAAGCTTCTTCAAGGTTCAACAACAACTCGAAAGCCGTGCTGGAAGCCAAGCTTCAAGTATTCCTCAATGGGAACTTCTTTGAATCAGTCGGCCTGCATATTTGCATAACATCGTTAATTTACATTTTGCGGTGCAATAAAAGGAAAAATAATTTGCAATTTATTATTTGGATGCATTATTGGTTGTTTTGAAACTTACAAATCGTGCTTCCAAATTGGAATAACCACCAGGCCCAAGCTTGTTTTGACCATTTTTTTCTAGTCTTTCCTTTGTGGACTTTGATGTGTCTGACAACCTATGCAAGTGTTGAAATACGTTAGATGTTCCAAATTCGATATAGAAATAAATAATAATAAGGTTTAGAATTACATTGTGGAAAGTATTGCATACCTCCATGTGCCTGGTGTTATCTATCCTTCTTTTCTCAGGCCCCTCTCCTTTCCATCATCCACTAGAGCTTTCCACTTTCTTGTTGTAATCATGGGAGGGTGCTCATACCTAGGTTTGTTTTGTAGGTGAACCCTTTATTGGTCTCAGACAATCTTCATATGTTTTCCAGCCTTTTTCAGGACCACAACTCGATTGAAGGTCTCGTTGCCGAATAGGCCAACCAATCGGTTAGTGAGATTATCTTTTAATTTTTCATTTTTCTATCCCACCTTGTGCGGATGGTGGGCCCAAATATATCCAAGGAAAAATCATTCGTGTTTTTATAAAAAAACATCATTTCCTGCAAAACGATTGTGCCATGATCATAATTAGTTGAAAAAAATGTTTTATTGGTATATTACAATCAAATTATAAACACTAACTTGCTCAACGTATATTTACCTGGGATCTTCTCTATATTTATTGGGGAGAGATCTTCGTCCACCAAAAATGTTGTCTCAATCATGGGGGGTTCACTAGTGAGGCAATATCATATCACGTCCATTCATATTGGGGGGTTGAATACTCTTAAAAACCTCAAAAATATATTGCCCCGTATTAAGGGGTCAAGGGGTTTTTTTTATTTGACATAGTAATATAAATATTGGGGGTTATTTTATTTGGGAGTGTCGAGGAATAACCTCCAAATCGTGGGATGGATTCATACGTCCAAATCACGATCCCGATAATTTCATAAAAATTTTAAAAAAAATTATACCAGCATTAAATGTTAAAATTGTGATTGCGGAAGTAATAAATGCTTGTTAAGGCAGTATTAAATAATAAAGTCATTAATGTATATAACAATTTAACTACTATGTCCTTTTAACTAATGATGGTTTAAGATAGTGATGTGTCTTACCCACGTCTTACCTCCATAAAAATGATTACAACACTAATTTGTTTGTAGTTGTAATAACAAATAAACAACATACCCATATAGGCCTAAGTTCTATAACTACAACTCTGAAACCATATGCAACATACCCAAATTTGCTAAAATAACAAATAAACAATACTTTCTATTCTATAATATTTTATCTGAATTACTCTTATCGTTGATAGAACTACGGCTTACTTACAGAGTTCTATATCCCTATTCAACATTCTTTACATTAGTTAAGAATAGTCTCCTATGTCATTACTTGTGATGACGATAACCAAATAGGACAATTACTTAACCTTGAAGTATTATTCCTATGAGTACTTATACAAGAGTATGCCATTAAAACCCATAACCTGCTATGTAGGAAAAGTTGCACTACTATTATATGGGTGTACATATATCCAAATACTAACAGAGTCATCACAGTGACCAATGGGTATTAATTTTACCCCTAACTATTTGTCATGGTCTATGATACCATCCTAAGGCTTAGGCTTTGACATTGGTACCCATTGTTTAGTCAATTCGATTTTGTATATAAGTATATGGTTGAGTGTGTGTATAAATTTATAACCACTCCTTCAAACTCTTAAACAACTCCTAAATAGAAGGTTGTAAGGGGAAAACATTATGTCGAAACGTTTGCATAGTATTCAGATCAATGGTTTTAATGTTGGGGTTAATAATTGTTCCATGTAGCACATGTCTTTGTCATATTGTTTTAAATGCATAAATTTAATGGGGTTAATATGCAAAATCTCTTGTCTTGACCCGATCCACAACATATCCATGCATTTACTTCTGATGTGGATTCAAACAAGGTGCTCCTGCGACGTGTACATTGTCTAGGGTCCCATCTTCTTCCACGGGTGTTTTGACTCACTCGGTGACTTCGATGTGTATCTCATCTAGCCCCTTCCATACTCCATGAGCACAATAGGTGCATCTACCCATCTTCTCGGTCATAGGCATACCTTACCTTAGCCTTTAGTTGTTTAAGAACTACTAGACTCTTTGTTTCTGTAAGCTCTACAATAGAATAAAAGGGGTGATAATAACCTAATTGAGGAATAGTACCTATTTGCTCCGTTCCCGCATCTTCTTTTGTTACTTAAATACTATCTTTCATTTATAAAATCGAAAGCATGAGGCACCATACACTAGGCTGCTTAAGGTGAGATACAAGGGGATATATACCTGTATCTTATATATTGAAATCATATTTCGAATCACATCGCGCTTGCTTGCGCCGCGTAAAGGTATTATTGGTTCCACGAATCTCGCTCGGTTGGGCACTTGGTTGGGCTACTAGGGCTCAGCTACTTAGCTTAGCTACTAGGCCGGAGACAGCCATTTACAGAAGCTGGTCATTTTAAGCCGGTCCACTGACAGAAGGGCATAGCCATAGGGTAGCCTTTTTGGAGGCACTATGGGTTCTCCATCTGGTTGAGATTTGTTATTAATGTTGCTGCTGCATCAAGAAGTGACGATTCTTAATGTTGCTACTGCATCGATCTGCATCGATCTGGTAAGGAAGTGACGGTTCTTAATGTTGCTTCTATCCATCTGCATCGATCTGGTAAGGAAGTGACGGTTCTTAATGTTGTTGCTATCCACGTTAAGGAAGTGATCTGCATCGATCTGGTAAGGAAGTGATGGTGTCTCGTCCAAACATTAATGAAATGAGCAGATGCAATATAAATAAACACAAAAGATGTAATTGAAGGCTTTACTTCATCCCGAATCTCTAAGACGAATACCCACATGCCCTCATATCGAACGCAATAAAGATATTAAGCCCTACAGCATTACCCTATGACCTAGAGCAATATACGTTCTGTAAGTTGAAACAACGGCTAAGATGGCCTTAGGTGGGCATGTCCGAAGGTGGAGGTACCTAATGTTCGTCCCGAAGGTAGGTGCAGGGTCTCATGGTAAGGCAGGTGTGGTAAGGAAGTGACGGTTCTTAATGTTGCTGCTATCCACGTTAAGGAAGTGATCTGCATCGATCTGGTAAGGAAGTGATGGTGTCTCAATTCTCAAAGCATCAGGCCGTCACCTTCTCGCTGTACCTAAACCATAAAGGCCTTGACCTCGATGTTCAAAAAATATTGTAAATTTCTTGCTCTTCTTTTACAAATGCGCCAATTGATTATTGGGTTTCTTTCTCTGCGAGGACTCAACACAGAAGGAATACCATCTCTGGTATGGAATACGATGCCAACTCTAGCATACACATAGTTCACTTCCTCTGCATGTATTTTAGGATGGAGGAGGACTGAGGTTCATGTTTTTAATTTACGAAATTATTCGTGAACTGATGATTTTAACTTGCAAAATACAGAAAAGAACACTCTCTCACAGGTAATAGCTTTGCAATAAGTTTTTCGTCTCCAGATGTCTCTACATCCCGAAATTAATGTGTAGGTAGTGACAGTTTTAATTTGATATTAATGTGTAGCTGCACGACTCCTATCTCTGATGTCTGCTGAGTTTGGGCACTAAGAGGAGGCTAGAGACCAGTGAAAAGAGGTTTCCCTGTTCTGGTTCTGTCGAGAGGAATTTCAAGTTCTGCCAGTTTTCATCACCCATAAAAGGTAAGCATTTGCAATTGCTCTTGTTCTATTACCCTCTTCTTAGCTATTTTAAAAAATTAATTCCGCTCCTCATTAGACATTCCCTGCACCCAATTTTTTCTTTCTCCCCATTGTCTATCACTGTAACCTGTGATTCAGAATTATAATAATGTTTGTGTCTTTGTCCTACCTTGAAAGCCCTCTCAATGAGTGGGGTAATTGTCTGTTCTCTGAATGGTAATTCATCCTTTCAGTGCCATGTATGTGATAGTTTTCCGACCATTTCATGTTTTTGATGGTCTTATAAATTTGAATGGAATGCATTTTCTATGCAAAGTAGTTTTGTTTGTATTGTTTTTCCACTAGTTACAGAAAACAATTCCATTTAGCTCAATAGTTTATGTTTGTTCTTCCTCAATAAAAAAAATTCCGGCAGCAACAGATTAAAGCCGATCCTGAAAAGTCTCTAATTGGTTATTTTTCTCTTCTGGCATGGCTAAAAGGTGTCTCTTTGCATCAGAGAGGTGGTCATCTTTTTCCTGTGCAACAACTAAAATATTAGATATTTGTACTTCTCCATTAGAAGTAGATTTCTTCATTTCTTCGAAAGAGGACATTGCAGAGAGTAATTATTGTTGAAGTGATTTATTTCTAGACAACTGTAACTTCAAAATTTCACATTTTATTTGCATATCTGCAAGAATGCCTTCCAAATGACTCTTTTTCTCATCCAACAGATGCCGGTCATCTTCATTTTTTGGAGTAATTCTAGAGTCATCTTTTTGGATTCATTCAGCTCATATTCCAGTGCAGTCACCTGGTTCTTGATCAGCTCCGAGTGAACGGTTAGCTCACTATTCTTTTGGGTCATTGATCCCATTTCACTAGCTATCAACTTGTGTTTTTTTTCATCTCTGCAACAATGCCTTCCAAATTAGTCTTTTCAGTATCCCACAAATGCTTGTCTTCTTCAGTTTTCCTGAGTAGATCCTGAGTCCTTCGCTTGGAATCATTCAATTCGGATTTCAAATCAATTTTTATGTTCTACATTGTTGTATAACCCTCTCATTTTGCACTCTCTCATCTTCCATTTGAGCTACTCTAGCTTTATATTCATTCAATTGGGTATGCAAAAAATCTACTTCAATGCCCACTGCTTTATTTTTCTGGCCGAGCAATTCTCTTGCAGTAGCAATTGAATCAATCTTTACTTATAGCTCTGCAGCATTGGCTTGCAAAGTTTGCTTTTCAGATTCACACAAATGTCTTTCATTATCAATTTTTTCAAATAATTCACAGTCTTTTCCCTGGAATCATTCAATTGATATTGCAACTCAATATTTTCAAGTAAAACCCTTTCGTTCTGTGTAGACATATCTTCAATTTTTTCCTCGTATGTCCTTCTCAGTGAAGACAAAAGTTTCTCCCTATCGGCATTCCATGCTTTCTCTGCAATTAGGTTACTTTTCGCGATCTCCTCAGAATCCTCTCGTGTTGCTACAATATCTGAGGAAAGTCCATTCTTTTCTAATTCCCAAGCTTTACGTGTTGCTTCAAATTCTGCGGATGTCACCTTAATTTTATATGTCAACTGCAAAACAGTAATTCTAGAGTTTGTTTTTCAGCAAACACGGCTCTGCGGTCTTCTTATTTCTCAAAAATATCTCTTTTGAATCTCTCCTCGGCTTCCTGCAATTGTTGCTAAGCTTTAGAAATCTCAACCTCATATTCCTCATCTCTCTTTGCAAGTTTTTGTCTGAATTCCTTGTCAATTTCCATCAATTGGTCACTGAGATGTTCCCCAATTTTCACTTGTTGTATGAGTTGATTATCCATCTTCAGCTCGAAATTTGTTGAGGCAGTGTGTAGAATGTGAATTTGTGACTCCATATCCACGAATTTGTCTCATGAGGTATTGATATTTCTAAAAGTATTTGATTCAGTTTCAACAACTTGGATATGTCAACTTCACATTTTTTTCCAGGATGAAAGAATTTATCATCTTTGTCTTGGTTCTCGGTAGACAGGAATGTCCTCTCTTCATGTTCACCATTGTTATTGGAGGGCTCGGAGGAAGATAAGTTGTTATTACCATTTTGTCTCTTTCTCCTGTTGGCTTTGCCCATCTTGCTATTCAACAACCACAACAACCTTCTACAAACACAGAAAAAGAGAAAAGCATTAAGACTTATATAGCATGTAGAAGAATAATGTGAAAATAAAGAGAAAGACAGTGGAGGTAATGCATCTGAAATAGAATTCCTGCAAATGATCAGCTCTACTCCTTACCACTGGTGTGCAAGCGAATAAATGATTAGTGTTGCCTCCACTTGGCCGGACCTTGAAATGCAACGAAGCCCTTTTTTGTAATCACCTTATCATACGCTATTTGTGATTCGCTATTTATGTTCAAATAAGAAAAATCTTCTTCAGGGCTATTTCCTTCTTCACTGATTTGATGAATGAATAAGTACACGGCTTACAAATAAATAATTATAATTATCCATGGCACGGTATTTCGATGGAGGAAGATACGGTATTAGGGCCAACTATTGAAAACTCAGGTTATATTAAACCAATTTTGACGAAGAAAGATATGGTATTAGGATCGAATATTTAAAATTTAATTTAGGTTAAACTAATTTTACATCACTCTATATATGCATATATATGAATATAGTAGAAGTTGCTAGTCGTACAAATAAAAATATCATATGTTAATTTTGTGTTTACTTAACCATCAATTTAAAATTAAACTATTATTATTATATATTATATTTTTGTAAAAAGGTTGGAGACCCAATAGTTTAAGAAACTTTGTTATATCTCTTGCCTAATCTTTCAAAGTTCTCTCATTGGAAGCCAATGCACTAAAAAAATGCTCAAGATGTTTTCCAGATTTTTTCACAAATTAAAAACAAGATGTTTTCCAAATTCTTTCACAAATTAAAAATAAGATGACATGATATGTGTCCTTTATTGACATTTGAGGGCGTAAATTGCATCAATCTATTTATAAATATGGTAAAATTATTATTTTTCTTTCTCAAAGCATTTTCAATTATTATTCTTTCCTAATCTCTCAAAGTGCTCTCATTGGAAACCAATGCACCAAAAAAATGCTCAAGATGTTTTCTAGATTCTTTTACAAATTAAAAATAAGATGACATGATAATGTGTCCTTTATTGACATTTGAGGGGGTAAATTGCATCAATCTATTTATAAATATGGAAAAATTATTTTTTCTTTTCTCAAAACATTTTCAATTATTATTGTTGTTTTAATTTTTCATTCATTTCTAAATCAAAATAATCATCAAAATGACCTATTATTGATTGTTATGGTTGTTTATCCCTTTTTCTATAAATTCACCATTTATCACCCAAAAAAAACTTTAATTTTTTTATTTGGTTATGGTTTTCCCTAGCCCAAATGCAAACATTAACTTACATAACTCTTTAATTTTCTTATTTAGACATTTTTCATTTTTTCAATTTTTTTAATTCAATTTGCCATGCACAGGTTTAAATTTTTTAATTTCATTGCACCAATCTTTAATGCTTTACCAATATTTGCACATTAAAATTCTACAATGTTACTTTTGTAGTGCACCTTCCAAGTTCACTATTTTTTTTCTCATACACCATATGAATGTAGATAATCAATTTTTTTTATCGAAATGAGAATCAAGGAATATGCAATTGTACTCTTGACATGGTTACGTGTTGAAACATTTTTTCATATAGACAAGGCACATATATATAAGTAGATCATTCCCATAGCAAGATGGGAGATCATAGGCACCAGCAAACTTTAGCTCAAATAAAGTAAACTGATAAATGCATTTGTATTGAAAATTTGAAACCACTGAATAACTGCCTTTCCGCAGTATGCTTGATAGGATTCCATTTGATCATAAATTGTGATATCTAGTTTCCATTTAGCCAAATTGTTCTAGCCATCTTGAAAGTAGGTTGGCAGGTGGTGATTGGCTCCTCTGTGGTTGGTGGTTCAGCAGGGATGTCTTCATCTTCCTCCTCTATTTATACTATTGTTTCTGTTGTGACAATGGGGGGATTCTTCCACAGTTACCCCCACAGTATGCCACTACTAGATTGTACTTTTCATTCCCATCAACCACTTTTGTGGTCGCCAGTGACATTAATTAATTATATTTTCTTATCTCTATCCTCCTCAGCCATATGATTTGTGCCTCGTCCATAATTATAATTTTTCCTACCTTGAAAGCCCTCTCAATGAGTGGGGTAATTGTCTGTTCTCTGAATGGTAATTCATCCTTTCAGTGCCATGTATGTGATAGTTTTCCAACCATTTCATGTTTTTGATGGTCTTATAAATTTGAATTGAATGCATTTTCTATGCAAAGTAGTTTTGTTTTGTATTGTTTTTCCACTAGTTTTGTTTGTATTGTTTTTCGCATATGTTGCAGGTTCGGATTTGGGAATAATCCCTATCCGCTTAACTGTGGGAAGTACTTGGGCATAAGCCCTAAAACTCATTGTGAGGAGTACCACAGGAACCCCGAAGTAGCTGGCCCATTGAGAGGACCTGCCAGCGAAAAGGGCAACGACCCCTACCTGATTGACTAGTTCCCACCCGTGAGGTAAACCAAGAGCTGTCATTTGTGGCAAAGCGGTTATCAGTTTTACCTGAGCCGTGGAGTGAGGGGTACTGCCCCAATACGCAAGCCGTCAGACAGCATTGGTGGCCGAGTGAAACCCTTGAACTGTTAGGAAGCCGCACATACCTGGGGTCCATATTTATTTTCAGTTGAACTGTTGACGATCGTTGCTGCGTCGTTTTAGATCCAGTCGTTCAGATCCATTTTGCAAGCCGTTCCAGATCCAGCCATTTTCAATCCATTCGGCGCCGTTTTAGATCCCTTCTGAGCCGTAGTCGCTCCAGTCTGAAAAAAAAGAGTATAAAATTCAGTTTTTTCCCCATATCTCCCTTGTTTTCACTCGATTTCCCTTGAAATTTTTGGGGAACCCCTGTCATTCCATTCTGCATATTTCATTCCTGAGGACCCTATCCCCAATTCCCCTTCCCAAAGCCCGAAATCCCACATTTGTCTATTTTTAGGGTTTGCCATAACTTCCTCAGATTTCACCCAATCACCTTCAAATCAAGAAGTCACCCACCCCCCCCCCCCACCTCAAAGGTCCTTCCCCATGGGTTCATCGAATCCCCATTCTCCACTATGAATCCCCACACTTCATTTATGAGTCACCTACCCATTGTGTTACAATTATCGATATGGAAATCATATCATGCCTATGGGGGAAAGATTCCATATGTAAGTCTTTTGTGATGGCATAGTGGGGCATGCATATCCAATGAATGGGACTATTATGGCCCACCCATTTGTTGAATGTCTAGTGGATCTATTGGGAATTTTATTTAATATCTACAAGAGGTCATTAATTATCTATTGAATAAACCAAATATTTATCAGCTTTACTAGTTCAATGAATTTCCTTCTATATAAATTCAATTTTAGTTTGAATGTTTCAACGCCACTTTGACAAATGTATGTTATATCCAATCTTTTGAAAAATGTTTTTATATATTTATCCATTTTTATCTAACTAAAAGGTACATGTGGATGGAAATGCAGATGGATCCAGACAATGATTTCGACTTTGTAATTGTAACTGGTGAAGAACATTCTACCCTTGGCATAGTTAGCTGTCAATCAGATGCTACTTTTGCAGAAATCCGTCAAGAAATTGTGCTTGATAATATCATTGGATATCCTTTTGAGTTTACCAACAATCAAGGATATACTTTAAATGCAACACAAGAGAAAATATGGAAAGCTACAAAAACACCTATAGGCATCAAGAGGAAACTAGACACATTGGATACTGAAGCATTGCAATCAAATGTAATGGAAAGAACACCAAATGTTGAAATCATCGAAGAGAACATGGAGGAACCTATGCATAAACAAACAAGAGTTGAAGTTGAGTGTGATTCGATAGAACAAAACATAGGTGTTGATTCTACTATATTGGCATCTTGGGAACAAAAAGTGGATAGTTTAATGGAAGAGTTTGTTGAGGAGAAGGTTACTCTTAAAGTATATTCAGAAAATGGAACATCTAAAATAAAGATACGTTGTGAAAGTTGTGGTATTGATTATGGAACAGGGGAAATATCTTTGGCAGCACAGACACTTCGCAACTTCAAAAACAATCACATGAAAACAAGGGCCCATCAACATAACATTTCAAGGGTGGGAAGTAGTGAAACTCCTTCATGTAACATAGAAAGGAAGACATCAATGGTTGGAGATCGAATTGAGATTGATAAAGCCATCAAAATACTAGATGATTTCAACAAGACACAAGATCCAAATTTGTTCAAAGTGGTGGAAGCAACACTTGCAGGATACGAGGATAAGAGAAAAGTAAAAGTGGAATGTACACGGTGCAATAAATGGTTTTATTTAGTACCAACAAGTGGTAATATTGTTAGTTCTCTAAATGAACATATGAAATCAAACAAGCACATTTCTACTACAAATGAGGCTTCACATAATACAATTGGGTTGAGGACTGGCATAGTTGGGAGACCCAAGAAGCCTACCTATGATAAGTCCCAATAGAGTTTGACTAGGTTCTTGGTCCCATCATCAACACCACTATCACATAGGGGTTCTACAAGTGCAAATCCTTCTACTTCAGGTATGTTAATTTCACAAGCTTATTTAATTTGAATATGACATTGAACATAATTTTATTTTTTATCTTCAAATTTATTTGCTTTTATTGTATTATTGTAGATCATTTATCTCCCTTGATACTACAATGTTGGGGGTATTGGTATCCATATATTGATAGAAATGGGGAGAGATTGAACACAAAAATCCTAATGGATGATCAAAGGGGTGGGAAATTATGGGCCATAGAGAAGCATACCAAGAGGATGCTATGTTATCATGGTACAGAATGCCGTATTGATGGTACATATAGGCATATTTATTGTCAAAGGGCTTCTGAAACAGGGATACCTTTTGAATCATTGACATGCAAGTTTTGTAAGTTGATTCCAGACTGTGATGACTTTAGGATGCGTTTATATCATGAATCAAGGAGCCCCATTAAAAGACATGGGCGATATACAGGGAAAGGGAGAAGATTAGACTTTTTGACTCAAACTGAGCTCAGAAATGTTGCAAGGGTTACAAATACTAGCTATAGATCAACAATGAGGACTCTTTGGTGGGAGAGGACAAAGGTTGCTATACTCTCTGTTAGAATAAGGTCCCTAAAGGACAAGTTGTTCGAATCTACAGAAAGGAAAGATGTATTTAGGTTTTGCAAGGATGTGTGTGAAGCACATAGACAAGGAAAATTACAAGGTAAAGATGCCGTTTGGGAATTTGTCAAAGATATCTTTCGCAACCTGACACGTCCAAAAGTAGGGAGAAGGTATGGTGCATCCACTAAATCCATTTATGAGATGATTAATTTATGGGGGGGTCCTAGATTGCATAGCTTCATTAGCTTGAATTTAGATGGTCCTTCAATATCTACAACTTTAAGGAAAGTGAGAAAATCACTGTCATATATCCCAGGGGAGCATGAGTACATTTTTGAGGCACTTGGAAAGGTTTATGCTTCTTATAAATCCAAACATGGTATAGAGGGTCCGATTCCTGTATGCCTTGCTGAAGATGAGACCGTTGTGAAAAAATATGTTAGGTGGGTAGCAAAAAGTGATACTTTGGTTGGTTTTTGTGGTAATAAAGAAAATCATCAATGCCAATCACATTTCTTAGTGACTGTGGGTGAGGGAGCTGCAGGCTATGATGTTATTACAGACACTTTTAAGAACAGTGTAATTGGTCATTATGCACGTGTCATTATTGCAAACCCTTTACATGAAAAGCTTCCCCGTTTGGTTGTGGTTGTTCATCCAACATGCAATAGGTTCGATGCAAATTTTGTTGCCAAGCAATGGGAAAAAATAGAAGTTATGTGGAGGAAACACGTGGAAAATTGTTTGGGACCTATTATTGGTCATTCATCTGATGGGGATAGTAGAAGAAGACAACTTATGTTGAAGGCTTATTCTTCAACAAAAGGTATTCGATATAAAATCCCTTGGGAAGGGTGGAGGCTGTCTGGGTTGCATGATGGTGGCAACGTAATAGGACTACATGACCAGGATTACATACACAACGGGAAAAAGCTAATCAATCGTTTGTTTAGTGGCCGACGAGATTTGATCCTTGGAGAAGAGTTGGTAAGTTTTAATCATGTCAGAATGGTTTATAACACTTTTAAAGTGGATGATCACAAGCTTAAAATTGAAGATATAGAGAGGATGGATCGACAAAATTGGGGTTCAGCGCAACGCATTGCTTCAAGGCATGTTCAAAGGTGTTTAAAAGAGATGAGAAGTACAACAAGTGGTAGGGCAGAGAGAACACTAGGTACAGAGATTTATCTAATGATTGTTGCTGACTACATTGACATTTTTATGTCTCATAGTTTGACTCTTTGGGAAAGAGTGCGAAATGCTTCAAGAGTTCAACATTTCTTTTTGTTATGGTTATGTTGGGTACGGAAACAATCTCATGTTAATGCCAACATAAATTTCATTAGTAGAGAGGCATATCAGGATGTGAAAATTTTGTGCCACTTTGCGGTTTTATTGATGAGATTGTTTCGAGACCACTACTCTAACTTGCCATGTGTATTGCACTTGACTGGGTCAGATGTGTGTGAGAACTTCTTTAGCAAAGTTGGTGGGATGGTTGGATCAGAGAGGGCCTATGATTTCACTGACTTGCTTCATGCTGTTGGAACTCTTAATAGAGTTGCCGAAGAAGAATCAAATCCACAAGGGCTTCACTTTAATAAATCTCATAAAAAACAAGAAAGCATCTAGAATAAATTGCACCAACAAACAACAGAGAATCATGATGTATTATCTGATTATGGTCCAATATCTACAGATGATAAAATTATAGAAGCTCTGAAAGTAGGATTGAATGATGCGCAAAACCTTTTATCAAGATTTGGCATGCAACCAGAAGGACACACACAATCTTCTTGGTGGTTTAAACCATGGACAGAGGATCAAAACTATCCAACATTCCAAGTAGTGGATGAAGTAGTTGATGGTTCTACACCGAATAACTCCAACTCAATATTCCAATCTTCATCTTCATCCATACTCAATGTTAGTGAATTGCAAACAATGGAAAGTGAGTGGAGGCATGAGTTGGATGAAATTTTAGATACCATTGATGATAATGTGAACACAACTACCAAACCAGTGGTAGAGCTTGATGGTAAGGATATGTTCAAATCTTGTTTGGTTAGTCAGTTGAATGGAAATCCAACATTATCCAAAGATAGGTTGACTAGAGTGAGAAATGGGGTCTACTTTAGGCGAGATGAAAGGGCTTCAAAAAGGGTGTTTCAATCGGCTTTGGAATTGGATCGGACTGCGGGGTGTTGTTTGAGAGCAACTCAATACCTATAGTTGAACGTGCCACAAGAAAAGGTGTTTCTCGAAGTACCAAAGAAGGTGTTTCTTGTGGAACTTGGTACATTGGAAGGGTTCAAAGAATAAGAAAGAAGGATGGAAATAGGGTGTTTGATTACCATAATGACATTGATCTTTTGGATAGGCCAGAAGGTGTTGAGCTTTAGTTTTGTTGGTACAATAAAATAAAAGGGCAACGCTTGTACAAGTATGATTTGACAGATCATCTTTTTGTACAACTTGAATTTGTTATAGCAATGGCCAACTTATAATACAACAATAGGAATGACACATACAAATTAGAAGAAAGAGATTACAAAGTTTTTTCTGATTTTGTCAGAAATTTCAACAAGGTTAATTTAAAGTTTATTGTAATTTATTTTTCCTTATTCATTCCCATTTAATAGATAATTTATAAATAATTATTGGTTGTATTTTTGTTGATTTCATGTAGTAATACCATCTTGATTTTATATTTTTTTTCCTCAGGTGCAGTGAACCCTTCGAATGGTGAATTTTGGGATAAACCAACCTAATTTTTTCCACCTACTTTTTTGTGTAAGTTTCTTTGACCATTCATCTTTTGTAGTTGTATTTCAGCTTTCAAGATAGATATTGTGCTAGTGTAACCATCCATCTTATGATTTTAAATCGGATTTCAATACAGATTTGGATTTCACATGATGATTTGATTGTTACAGGTACCCCGGGTTGATGCAAATTCATGTGTCATTCATGATGTCAACCTCATGTCAACGAGATTTAAAAATCAAGGCTAAAGGTGTTGGAAGGTTTTCAATCAAGCAAATTGACATTTTGGAAGTTGGATAACTTGCTTTCCTCTATACTAGTGGTCATTTAGAGCTGATGTCAAGATCATTTGATCAAATACTTTATATTTACATGTTTTCAAAATTCAGGGCAATGCCCTCTTTAAACTTTTAGTAGTTTTTTAGTACTAGAAATGGAGAAGGTGACTCTTTTGAGTACAATTTATATCATACATAGCATCATATCTATAAGATAAACTAATACTCTTGATTTAACAATGATTTTGACTTATCATATCTTCCGTTTTGCTTAGTAAAAATATATGTGAATGTTTTATAATTAATTTAAACTTTGTTTATAATTAATTTAAACTTTATGGATTTATGTGTTAGTTAATTTTTTTCATCCTTTCTTCTTCCAGCAAAGACTTGAAGGTCTTTGTAAAGATCTCGGAGCAAATTCTGCAATGTATTTGGATTTTTAAAATTTCGATAATATTGCAACTATTACTATTAACTCTGCTCTATGTTTTATTTTTGTGGGGTTACTCTTTTTGTTGCTTGGCGAAGTTATTTAGATATGAGATATGATTCTTGGAATAGCATGCATTACAATATTAGAATTTTGTGGCACTGAGATAACCATGGTGGTAGTATTTTGTTTTTTTTATGTAGAATGTTATTGATGTGATGTCCAAAAGGTCAATGTTACCACTTATGAATATGTATGCAAGATTTTACGCTTTCTTTGTAATTGAGGTTGAGTTTTCTAGTGTTAAAAGTGAGTAAAGCTTGTAACATTATACCTTTTGTTGTTCTATATGAGGCCAATTTCCAAAGTGTGTTTCTTTTCTAGCTATAAGTCACGTTGTAGCCTATGAAACTGTTCAGTATGTTTGAGTGTGCTTTTGGTTCCTTGTCAACTCCAAGGTTAAGAGATGTAGCTAATCGAGAATTTTGGAGTTGAACAATTATATTGTAATTTTTGTAGGCATTCTAGTAAAAGATCTAACTCTTCATTTTTTAGGTTGGGGTTTAGGTGGGTATTGAGATTCAATCAGACCTTGTTCCATGACAAGAAAGAAAAGTGAGATCAATCGTTCTTGGATCACTGGAACCAAGAAAAGTTAGATCAATCTTTCTTGACTAATAATTTCTTTCAACTTTTTGTATTCTTCTTTAACATTTTCACATTTCTAGTTAAGAATAGTTATTAGATTGAGTTATATTTGGCACATTCATAATTGAAATTTCAATTCTTATATGCAAGACATCCTTCTTAATATTGTATTGGAACTGACATGAACATAGGTGAAAATCTAAATCCTTGTTTACATACATTATATGTTATTATTACCATGAAATGGTATCATATAAGTTTCACCATCTGTGTATCTTTATATCTATTGCATGATTGAAACTTAACAATGGATATTTTTTCCTCTCCCTTAAAGATAAAAAGAATTAGATATATTAACCCACGAAAAGGTAACTAAATGTTTCTAATTCCCTTGATTGCAAGAATAAATGTAGAGGAAGTAGAGGTAATTCATTGAATCTTGTGAATGACCCAAATCCAAGATATGCACATGATCATATGGTGTTATTGGAAAGTAAGAGGAATTTTTCTATGTTCATTTGGGTTCAAACATCAATGATGATTGTTTTGATAGGAAGGTAAGGAAGTCCATCCACGAAAGGGTTTCAATTTTGTATTTTTATGGAGTTTATTTTATTAAGCTTATAAAAAACATGAGCTCTCTAAGGCTATATTTGTATTTACATGATATAAAATTGGTAGATTGGTAGGTTGTGGTTTGAAACATCTGTAATTCTCATCTTTTATAAGCATTGCACTGACTATTGGACTATCTATCTTGTACTTTCTTTGTTACATTGATCTCTTAACGGGTTTCCTTGTACTCATTTTACCTTCCCCATTACTATTTCATTGGGTCTTCCACTATCCAATGCTACAAATTGATCAGTCGCCCCTACAATCTTAGTGGGATCATTGTTAGCATTATACTACTACTTTCTTTAGCATCTTGTTTGGTTATACTAAGATGCATTAGGATCCTGTTTGTTACAGCTTGATAATATGATATAAAGGGGGTATTAAAAATGGGTTGATAAAAATGGATACCTACAATATCTGGTGAAAATAGAGGTTTTCTTAATTGGAAAGGTATATTGGGAGGGGGGTTCAACAATACAATTTCCGGAGGGATTTTCCAATATTTAGTGAAATTAGGGATATTCTTTAATATCCTGCGAACGATGGTGCTATGTAACAATTTCACTGGGTGAACCCCCCGTGGTCTCAATTGTTCCCGTTCTAGTGACACAGGAAGATCATGGAAATGAAGCTTCAATAATATCAATACTAGGAGGCTCGGTGTCGACCCCTTCTTCTGGACGATCTGCTGTGCGTCGGTCACTAGCGGTCGGTGCGCTCACAGCTGGGGTCCGAGGTGTTGAGAAACGTGTTGCCGACTATTCATTCGACAACAATGGAGAAGGAGTTGATGCAAGTGGAGTCGTTTTCTCATGATGCGACGTCTCTCCACGAGCAACACTGGGGCCAACACCGCCTTGATGAGTAGTGTGTGGTCTCATTAAATTCTATAAATACAAACCACATTTTATAAGTTCACTATCATATAAAAGTGAAAATTATAAAGTTATAAATTAATTATATTATGATTCAAGATTCTGCAACTTACTTGTAAGGTTTTAGTTCTCTGATTCAACACTGCAATCCTAGCTTGAATCGCGTCTGTCTACGGAATTTGGAATAGCAGACGAACAAGCTCCACACTAAGTTTTTCCAAGATGTTCTATATCATATTAATTAGGTCTGTAGCTGAACCAATTATGTCAGCATCGGCTAACAACTCAGCCACTTCAAGATCTATTGATTGCTGTGATGTTGTTTCATACAATGATTCATTGGTCTGCAACAAAAATATATAAAACACTACAGAGTTCTATCATGATAGATTCCTAAAATTATATTAATAAAACATATCTATCATGATAGATTCCTAAAATCACAACTAGGTTTACCTGATGCCTGGATGATGGTGTCATCTGATCCACAGCTGTGGACTTGCGCTGATCTGAATACGAGGGGCAGTTGCATGTTTGATGAGGCATCTGAGTGAACCGCAAGAGTCGGAGGAGGTGGGGTGGAATCAACAAGGGAATGGAAGGCAACGTCTAGGAGGCGCTTGCGTTCCTCAGGGGATGGCTCCATGGCTGGGGCTCAGGAGGAGCACACAGATGGCCGTAGGGGGGCACTTTGCACAGAGTAGAGCCAAAGGCGGCTAGGGTTTCAGCCATAACAAAAATTCAACTAAATGAACACTTGAGTCTCTCTATGGTAAAAAATATTGAAGAAAAGATTTCCTAGATTTCTTTTATTTTAAGAGTTAATACATTACGAATATCTATAACTATGTAAATGGCTTGGAAATGAGGTTTAATGTATATGTAGGTAGGGTATTGAAATACTTTGAATAAAGTTGTGTAATAAACTAAAATATTGAAGAAGAATCTAAGACACAAGTATTGAAAATGGATTGCACACGTGTTACATAGAGATTTACTTCAAAATCCCAAAATCGAGAAAACTAACATTCATGAGATTTTCTTCAATTTATATATCATTGTATTATATTTTATGTTTACAATAAAATATTATAGAATCCGAAATCGTAATTCATTGACCCGGATTAGATTAGGAACTTGATTTATTAACAAGAAATAATTTATAATGGGCAAAAAACAATGCAAAACTGACCCAAAATGGACCCAAATATTTCTTTCAAGGACACCAATCCCCCATTCCCCCTAGCTAGGAATGGTGATTAGATACCTTAGACCCCCTTTTCTTTTGTAACTTACAAAGAGTACAACACATGTCCAACATTCTCTCATTTCTTGTATTCTTTGAAATACGAGGACAAACAGGAAGCATTCGTGAAATCAACTACTAAGGTTAGACATGCCCATTGATTCTCTATACAAAGAGAAATTTTCATTGCTAATATAATTTTTTCATGAATATAGAAAATTATTCAAGGTATCATCCTTCTCCAATAGTACTTTGTTATGTTCGACCATGTCTTTAACAAAATGGTACATTGAACATCAATATTCCTTGTCTTAGAATCATAAGAAGGGATATTTTCCAAAAAAATGCACTTGAATGGTCAAAACCTATTCTCACTACTTTTTAAACAAAGCCATTACCTAAACACAACTTTTCAACCATATTAATTCTTTATTTCCATGAGTGGCTCCCATGTATTTTTCTTTTGTATTTGAAACTGCAACTGCACCTCTCCTCCTACACATCCAACCGATTGCTCCACCAAAAGTTAAAAAATGTAACCACTGATATATGTTCTCTAGTCAATATATGCATCCCAATCCACATCAAAAAATCATTGCATATCTATATCCCTGTGACGTCTAGGTCTTCCTTTCTAGCAGATTGTAGAATATGTACACAAATATATGAAGGCCCTCTTTACTACTGTCTAATGTTTCTTCCTGAAGCATAAAAGCTCCTCTGAAGCGTAAAAGCTTCTTTTACCGCAGTAAATACTTAGAAATCCCACAAATAATCGGACGCCCACATTTTGAGGGAATAATAAGATATTGATAAAATATATGATGATAAGATGATAAGATGATTACAATGTAATGAGAGGCCCCGTATAAATACAATTCCAAAGGGCACCTCTAATGGTTGTTCATAAGGGTTATGTCCCTTCAATAATTATTGTTAATTACTATTATTACTATTATTATTTAATATCAATATATTTTAGGCTTGTTACATTGCCTTCCCCTTAAGGGAAGCTTTGTCCTCAAAGCTTTGTTGAAGACAAGGGCTATGTCTGATTTTTTGATTGAACTGTCATCTCTAAATCCTTTTTAGTATTTGCGACACTTGAGGAAATGAGGCGATACAAGTTACGAATTCCACAAAATAACTGTCGCATAGTTTCTGATGTGGTCCATCTGAGATCTATTTTTATCGGAGCTATTTGATCGCTTTGTGGAATGGGTTTTTTCGTTTGTTGCTTAGTATTTTGATTTGATGTTCTTTCTTGTATGACATTGTAATTCCTCGGTGTATGTTCATTTTGACCTTGTCATTGGCCAAAATGACGTTTATAATTGGGGTTTCGATAAGGATTTCTTGTTGTTTATTTTTCTGTTGGATTGAATCCTTTTTTAACTATGACAAGGATTGAATTTGTATTTAATTATTCTTCTTCAACTTGAGTTTGTTTTATGGAGAGTTTGGATGATTCCTTCTGGATTTGCGCTACTTTGTTCTCTAGTAGATTGTTATTACTCTGAACTTTTTTGAACCTTTCAACTTGCGACTTTTTGTCCTCTTTTAACTTCCTAACTTGTTCCTCTAGTTCTTGATTAAATTTTCTGAGGTGTTGGTTTTCTTCTTGCTTTTTTAGTATTCTTCCTTCAAGGTATTCATTTGAATGTTCTGTCTTTCGACTATGTTTCAGCTTCTTGATTTTTGTAAGTAATGTCTTGTTATGAATTCTTAGTCGAAATAGTTCTTCAGTATTGCTTGTTAATGTGTTATTGACTTTCATAATATCCAACTTGTGCGCTTTTTTCGAGTCCTCGTCTTTCTGCTGAAGTTCCTTAATCAATTGCTGAAGGTGGCAATTCTCTGCTTCTTGGAATCTTACTTTTGTCTGAATTTTCGTGATTTCATCATCTTTGTCCTTGATGATTTTGTTTAATCGTTTTATTTCTTCTCTATTATCGACTTCATTTTTCATGCTTTTTTGGTTTTGTAGATTCTGATTGGTATATTTTTTACTCATTAATTCCTCAATTTAAGTAGATAATCTCTCAATACGGATTTTTAGATAATGATTCTCCTAATCTATTAATCCATTAGACATATCCAGCTTCGTCATGTCAAATGCTTTGTCCAATGCTACTTGTAGTTCGGACTGCAATTTTGATTTAGAATTCTCCATAATTCTTTATTTTGGACGATAACTTGGTCTGCTTTGATGATACTGGTCTCGATTTTGATGATAATTAGTATTCGTTGACTTGACTTCTTTGACGATGGCGGCTAGAGGAAGACCTAGTGGCTAGAGGGCCTTCATAAGTTTGTGTACATATTCTACAATCTGCTAGAAAGGAAGACCTAGACGTCACAGGGAGATAGATATGAAATGAAGGCCCTCGATAAAATAAGCTTTTATGCTTCATTGGTATCAAAGCCTCATTGGATGATTCGACCCTTGGCCATATCCTGAGACTTTGTCTGATTTTTCTTGGCTTGTGGCCTTAATCCAGGGTTTCCCTGAAATCTCACCACATAATCCATCATCACCGCTCCTTCTCCTCCCACTCCTCCATTTCCATCCATATCCCTTCAATCAACCACTGCACCAACATCGCTCACCTGCTCACACGCCCAAACCATGCTCCATCTGCACCTACCCACTGCTCTGCACACATCCATGACCACCGATCCATGCATTCCCCCCATTTGCTCCTCCTCCATCGCCTCCTCCCACCACGCAAGCTCCACCCAAATTCTTTCCACCTACTACCCTCCTCTTCACTGCACCCAACACCCACGTGCTCCCTGTCTGCGCCACCTCTCTCCATACTGTCTCTTCACTCCCTCATCCTCTCTCCCTGCGCACCATCCCCCACACCTCTGCACATTCCATCCATCCCCGGCATCACCTGCAAACTCTCCGACTGCTCACACCCTCCAACCTTCCATCGCCACCTTCCAAGGCTCAACCGTCTTCAAACCTTTCTCCTGCACTCTTCCTGCCAACCACGCCCTCCTGCTCCTGCACACTCCCGCGAGTTCCCTCCGCCACGATTCTGCCAGCTACATCCAACCACTCCACCTGACTCTTCCCACGCCCACTTCATCCTCTGTGCTTCTACCTCCCCCACCCTCCATTCCTTCACCCTGCTCCCTCTGCTCGACCTTCCCTACCTCCCCTCTCGCTTCACACATCCCTCTGCACACCTTCCCCACCTCCGTCAGCTCCCCCGCGCAGATCCTCTTTACTACTATCTATTTTTGGCATATACCTGGTGGAAAATCCCTTTACATGGGGAATGTCTGGTCTACTACATACCATATAAGACACCAAACATCCAATATCACTAGAATAGATAACAAATGACATGCATTCTACCTATTTTTAAGTCTTGGGACAACGATATACATATAACTTTGCACATATAGGAATATGCATGTTTACTAGTTTACATTCCTACATATTAAACCTTTGCAATGTTGTCTCAACATATTTCCTTTGATTCAAACAAATCCTTCTATTGACCCGATCCATTTCGATTACAATGATCAAAATAAAATTTGCAACACCAAGATATTTTATATCAAATTTAGATTACAACCAAGCTTTGACATCCTTGATGTTTCCAATCAACAACATATCATCAACATACAATACAACACAACACAAATAAAATAATCGCCAACTTTCATGGAATACACATAATGATCAACTTTACTTCTTGATATACCAATTCCCAATATATAAGTATCAAACTTTTGATACCACATTGTTGGTGAATTTTTAATCCATATAGGGACTTCTTTAAATTGCAAACTAGCTCCTTCTTTCCGTTCACTTCAAAACCCTATTGTTGTTTCATGTATATTTCATCTTCTAAATCACCATGTAGAAATGTTGTGTTCACATCCATCTTCTCTACTTCAAGATAAAACGTAGTGGGAATAGAAAAAGAAATATAATAGAAGTTAATTTAGAAACGAGAGAAAAAATCTCGCCAAAATCAATTCTCTCCACCTTGGGATATCCCTTAACTACTAGGAAAGATTCAAGTACTTCTCTACCTTATCTTCTACATCAAATTCTTTTTAAACACTCATTTTCTACCAATAGGTTTTCTTCAACTCAACTAGATCCCAAGTCCTATTTTGATCCCAGGCATCCATTATTCAACCATTGTCTTTTTCCAAAGTTTACTATCATCTAAATCCATTTCCTCCCTAAGGGATCTAGGATCATCATCACTAATAGATAGGGAAAATTCAATAATATGTAGAGGCAAATTAGAGCATAAATCATGTGGAGTATACCTTTTTGGTTTTCTTCTTAAGGATGGAACTTGAGGTTCTTCCGTTTCCGATTCATCTTCTTCTATTGAGTTAAATTATTCACCCTCAAACTTTGTATTTGAGAGAAACTTTAACCTCTCTAAATAAAACATACCGATTATAAATAATTTTCTTAGTTACCATGTTCCAAATTTTATAACCCTTTATACCATCCTTATAACTAGTAAAGATACATTCTTCTACATTATTATTGAGTTTACTCATATTTTCCTTTGGAACATGCACATAACCATCAAAACCAAAAAATGTTGATATGTTAGCAGAATGTGTTTTACTATTCCATGCCTCATGTGGAGTTTTGTCAACTATTGATGATGTAGGTGGCTTATTTACCAAGTAACATGCAATATCCACTACCTCTGCCAAGAATTCATATGTTGACCCTACACCATTAATCATACTCTTTGCCTTCTCCACCAGTGTCCTGTTCATCCTTCTAAAACTCCATTCTGTATAGGTGTGTATGGAGTAGTCTTTTGCCTTGTTATTCCATACTTCTTACAAAATTCATCTAACTCATTTTCACGGAACTCTCCACCATTATCTATCCTCAACACCTTTATTTTTTTCTCTACTTGATTTTCTACAAGAGGTTTAAACTCTTCAAATTTACCAAAAACCTCGGATTTATTATGGATACAATAGACATATGTGTTCCTAAAGAAATCATCAATGAATGAAACATAATACACAGATTTTTCCTAGTGATAGAATCGGAACAGGTCTAGACACATCACTATGCATTAACTCCAAGATTTACTTTCCTCATGTAGCAGATGACAATTTAGTTGATTCTATTTACTATATATGCAATTTTCACATAAATGAAAATCTAATGAGAAATCGGACATACGTTCTACCGTACTTTTACCATGTAATGCTCAAAGTCGCTTATGTCCAATATGTCCCAGTCTTTGATTCCATAGCGTTCTCATGTCTAAAGGGACAATATGGGTAATTTCTTCTTCAATGACAGATCTATTACACCCATCATTAAAAGTACTTCCTAACAAATTGTACAGAGTTCCAATCCAAACTCCTTGCATCAAGGTCATTGCTCCACAAACCATCTTGCACTTATTTTTCAAATATAGTATGCAACCTTGCTTTTGCAAGATATCATTAATCTCAATTTAAGTTAAAGTTATCTTTATTTTATATCTAGCTTAATGAAGAAAAGCAACCTTGCTTTTAAATAAGAACAAACTCTCACAAGCTCCACTGGCATTGGACAAATCTTAAAGATAACAAGATGAAATAATTTGTCATCTTTGTGATACTCGATGAATAAACAATTTCTTTTATGATGTCTTATGTATACCCACATTAAATCTCTATTTCAAAATATTTGTAAGATAAATAATATTTAAACATGTTAACTCACCAAAACTATAAAAATATAGGAAATGTTGTCTTCATTCTCTTTGACCATAAAAACAAAATGTCACCAAAGCTTTGATACCAACCATCATCATTTAATAATAAAAGTATTAAAATAACAAATTAATACTCACTAACAAAAACTATTCTCCATTTTATAGAATCTTAATTTCATTTAACAAGTTAACAAGTCAACTTATATAACCATAGTTGGAATTTGGCCTTTAAATATTCATGATAGCTAAAATTTATTTTATGCATATTTCTTGTTTCATAAACAAATAAATCTCATATATTAAATTGGTGTCTAGTTTGATTGTAACGTTAAAAACAAATTATTATTAATTATTGCTCACAAGTAGAGGGAGGTGTCACTCCTTCCGTGCTCATCATGGAGCTAACATGTGTTTTTTATAAAAATAATAAAATAGAATAAAAATAACATGTGGGCTATTTAAAAGATTTATAACTACATATATCTACACAAATTAGATAAATTAAAACGCTCTCTAAAAGGGGTTTTGCACTTAGAGAGATTTACTGAAAAATTGGGCGACAGACCTGAGCATATAAACAGTCAAATAGGAGGAGGACAGAACCGTATATAAATAGTCAAATAGGAGGAGGACATAACCGTATAATACGGTTAAGGTGAAATCTAGCATTAGATGCTTGATAAATCCCCTTAAGACGAATCTATGATGCTAAAATAAACCATTACACATATACTTATATAAAATAAATATATCATATCTATATATATATATATATATATATATATAATTCCATTAAAAGTCAATGCAATGGCAATGGGCAGGGATATTTACTTATTCAACTCTACGTTATTGTCATACTTTGATGGCCAAGACGCCACGCCACTCTGTATACACCATAAATAAGTCAGAGAGCCATGGGAAGCCTCATATTTTCATTATACCTGATATCATTATGAAGCCGTTGGACTCAAAAGAAGATGGCAAAACGGATGCAAAGAGCCAGCGGCAGCGACTGAGAGGTTTCTATAAATCTATGAGACTTCTCTCTCCGATCTCTTTTCTGGTGAGAGTACGAGATTACTATGTTCGTAGCATGAACCAGTGCGCAGGGATGAGCATCACCACTGGTGGCGCCGTGGCTGTGCCCCGGTCCTTCCCCTCAAACTATTCTGACGATGATTTCAGAGAGATCATGAGAGCCGCGTCTCAGAGGGAGAGAGCGGCAGCAAGAACAGAAAACAGCGAGCCCTTCCCCCGGAGTTTCAGCACTCCTACGGGTCAACCTCATGGCTACCAGCTCCGTGTGGGGCGAATTGACGAAGAGTCTTGTTATTTCCCTGCCTCTTTCAAGAAGGCTGCTGACGAAGATCTTTTTCCACGGAGCCGAAGCTGTTATACTGTTCAGAACTTGAATCTCCATGGAACTTCGTCTATATCATGGAATCTGAGTTCCATGGAAGTAATACGGTCTATATATAACATATATTAATATATGTTGTATGAAGTTGAATCACCTGAATAGGGTAAATTTCGTTTATAGGTTATTTTTCAAATTAAAAAAAAAAAAAAAATAGTTATTGTTTTTCAAAGATGATTTGGCCAAATTTTATTGGAAAATTTTTGTTGTCTAAAATTGTCTAAAAATTATATAAAATCCTTACAATTATTTATTTATTTCTTTATTTTTTAAATCTCCAAATATTTTATGGTTGCGCACACTCTTAACCATTAAGGTAATTTACGATTTATGATGACAAGAGCATAGTGATTGGTAACATATTGGCTGCATTGTTGTATATAATTTTGAAATTAAGATCTAATATGGATTAAGAGAAAGTGTTTTCATTTTTAATCTTCTTAGTATCACAAAGTAGACAAATTCTATCCACTCAAGATGTTAAGAAATTGTCCAATGCCATGTTTCATTATGAAGCTCATGAAAATTTGTTCTTATTTCAAAACTGTTGATTTTCTTCTTTATGATAGTTAAAACAAAGAGATACTTGTGGTTTACTAGATTATGGTTGACTAGGTCATGATAGTATCTTAATTTTCTATTCTACTCAAAATCTTTGTTACCCCGCAATTTCTCCTTAAATTTTAATTTAATAATTGTTTCAATATTATCGTTATTCTATTTCAATATTCTGGTTATTATAGAGAACAATCTTTGGCTTACCAAATTATTTATCCAAGAATCAACATCTTTATGGCAATCTAGCTTATGCCACAAGTGGTTTTGATTGGAGTTTGAAGAAATCTTAGGAAGCTTGTTGTCTTCCAAGTTGTTTATATTGTTCTTGTACATTATGTACCTAGTTATAGTCATGATCTCAATGGGGGAAATACTCCTCTATCTTTAAGATTATAAGATTATAAGATTATAAGTTATAAAAAGATTTTGTATTTTCTCTATCTTTCTCCATGGTTCTCTAGAGAAGATGGAACCCCAAAATTCACAACCATATAAGATAAAAGATGACAAGATCCTCTAACACTAGCTTCTTCTTATCCCAAAGCCAAAGGTTCACAAATTTTCAGTTGTTTTTAAGACCATAATAAGCTTTCCACCCTTTATTTCTCATTTTCTCAATTCTATAGTTGTAGTTAAGCTTAGGATGAAGATTGATTCTAATATTTGTTTGATGTCACTTCCACCAAGTTGTTGTTGTTATACATGAAACTAGCATAGGTGATATTTTTGGATTTGATCATCATGACCCTTTTTTTAGTGCTAACAATCATACCCTCACTAGATATGAAATCCCTGAGAATTTTTATTTCTTCTCAAGACCATAGGGACACCTCACAATAAGCACAATATAATGAGCATAAAGAATAAGCATGATACATATTCCAGCTAAATTCATGTCAACATAGCATGATTGTTGTGTGTATTGTTCTTACACTATGTGAGAATTTATATACTTGACTCCTCACATTTCGGGTGGGCACTGCACACATCTTTAGGAGAATGAGAAGAAGTTCAAATGATATGAAAATAGTAGCCAGTTGTTGTTTAAATAAGATAAATAGAAGTAGTTGTTAGGGATAACTTGAGTAAGGGAGGCACAATTAGAATGCATTAAGGAACTTTGATTTGAGACACAACCTACTCTCTTTAAGTTTTTTTGAGGCACTAGGTTTTTTGAACCCAAAATCCGACAGCATAGATGTCCGATTTTCGACATCATGCTGTCGACCATCCAACAAGCACCATATTTTTTTAACGTCGGTTGCACGTCATCGGATATCTGACAGCAAAAAAACATATCAGATATCCGACATCCTCCAGTCGGATATCTGACCGCTCCTGTTTTCCCATTCCCATCGGATATCCAACATCTTACAGTCGAATATTCGACAGTATACCATGCCTGAGAAGGTCAGATTACCGACAATAATCTCTTTATATTCCGACATCTTACAGTCGGATATCCGATAGTATATCATGCCCGAGAAGGTCGTGTATCTGACAGTAATCTCTTTATAATCCGACATCTTACAATCAGATATCCGACAGTATATCATGCCCGAGGAGGTCGGATATCCGACAGTAATCTCTTTATAAACAATCAGATATCCGACGTCCTATGCATAGAAAAAAGTCCAATATTCGATGCCTTTAGCCGTCGATTGTATGGCAAAGGCGTCAGATTATTTGTAAGGATACGTCGGATATCTGACGTCCTTTCCATAGAAAAAAGCCCAAAATCCGACACCTTTAGCGATCAGTTGTATGGAAAAGAAATTGGATTGTTTGTAAGGATACGACAGATATCCAATGTCCTTTCTATAGAAAAAAGTCCAAAATCCGACGCCTTTAGTCGTCGGCTGTATGGAAAAGGCATCGGATTGTTTGGGGGTGATCGTCGGATATCCGACAGAGTGTTTGTATTTTAAAAAAAAAAAAAAACATCCAAGGTGGTGCATGGAACCTCCCAATTGGTGAGAGTTACAAACTTGTGCACAAGTATGAATTGGGTGCCACTACTCATCTTTGTGAGTAGTGGGACCCAATTCATACTTGTGCACAAGTTTGTAACTCTCACCAATTGGGAGGTTCCATGCATCACCTTGGAGGTTTTTGTTTTATTGTGATTAAGGTCAATGGTGGTGAAGGATCCTAGAGAATTGATTACTTGCAGTAATTTCCAAGGAATCAACCTATGGCTTATATGTCTATATGTAAAAAAATAAAATCAATTCTATCCACACTATCATAAAAATATAGTCCACTGTCCTCCATATACAAAATTATGCCTGACCGTGTCCAAAATAACAAAACTATCAATCTAAGCAATTTCCAATATGCAAAACCAAATAAAATCAAGTAAAGGAGAATGGTAATGCAAGTCTAGTGGGAAAAGGAGGAAGTTTGGGTAAGCCACAACTTAGTAGCAACCTCAAGTTACATATCAACTAATGAAATCTCAATTTTTATGGTTCCCCGAAAAGGTGGCACAAAATGAGAGCATGATTGAGAATTGACTCAATACTCAAATGGTCCTTGGATGAAAAAACAATGAGAGAAGTCACAAAAAAAATATATTTTACAAGGCCCTTGAGGAGGCAAGGGTGGATTAACTTCAAAACTTTTCATTCTCTTGAGTACAAGGGCAACTTTAGGAATCACATTGTCTGGGGCAGCTAGCGCAAGGAAGAAGTAGCATTTAAAGTAGAGCAAGAAATCTCATTCGACTTACCCCAACCATTGGGCTTGGAAGGATCAACTTGTCAACACCTATCATCATTATCAATACGTAAACAATGGAAAAATTCCCATGCAGGACTAGCAATTGGTAAAATGAGCAAGGAAACATTGTTTATCTCTTTCATACTAGGATGCCATTGCAAATAGGATGTGTAACCCTCCATTTTTTTATGGAATTCCACATGTGATTTTGATCACACTCTTTATGGGTTGAAATTGTCATGATTGTGGTGATTGAAAGTAATCCTTACAGGCATGTTGATGCAAAGGAAAGGCACTTTGAGGAACACTTATGGAAAGTTTTGACCTCCTAACATCTTTGACAGTCAGTCTTGGGACAATTTTGTGGGTAAACCATTAATTATGGGCCTAATTCCCACCATAAATCAGTTATAGAAGTAATTATTAGCACTTCTTAATCCTAAAGCAACGTCCTCTTTCAAATTCAGGCATGATATGAAGAAATTCACTTTGCAAAATAACTGAGGATAAATCCACTTGAATTATTTTTGTTTTCATTGAGTAGGTCTCATTGAGCAAACAAGTATTTTTTGAAAGTGTCCTTCAAGCAACCAAACCACATAAAAGTATATTTATCATTTCATTCAAGTCACTGCTATCAAGAAACAGTTGGTCCTTTTAATATGAAGTTCAACAAAATGACTTGATGAAGAAAGAGGAGGTAGCAATTGAGAACTTAGAAGTACTAATAAAAGGCCCAAAACAAACACAAAGATCACATCAATACGTGCCAAGAAGAGAAAGACCAGCAATGTGACACCAAAATTGGTTATGAGGAGAAACCAAACATCACAACAAGCTCCAAGAAATTGTCAAAATTTAGATGACATGCGAGTGGGTTGTAGAAAGGCAGCACCGTATCCATTCATTGAGCTCCTCTGTAATTCGAGAATAATTTAATATCCTCTACTGAATAGGGACAACCACGTGAAGGTGGAATCTCGTATGGACCCTCCCCCCCCTCACATCACTCTCAATTCCCCATACCCAATGCATGTACTTGAAAAAAAAATTACATGCAAATTCATGCATATTTCATCATAAACAAACATCTACCATTCATTCAATAAAGGCTAACTTTCATTAAACCATTGTTTCATCCAGTCATCACATTCATTCAATACAAAATAACATTCAATAAACCATTCATTTATTCAATGAACACATTCATTCAATAAAAGCTAACATTCAAGAAAGGTAACAGTTTACTACACTGAATCATTAAACCATTAAACCATTCATTCATTCATGAGGCCAAAAATCATGGACGACGTATTATTATAAAAAATAATTAGACAATATTTTTTCAGTCACTTATTTTTAATTCATTTTCTCTTTACAAAATCTCTAGGAAAATCATCTTCTGGAGCTTCTCCTCCAGTTCTTAGTTCTTCATCAACTTGTAGTGATGTCTGCATCCTAGAGTGCTCTCTACGTGGATTTTGCGTCAAGGGGTTCAAATTTGTTGCAACAATGTGAAAATGTTGCATCGATATATTTTGCTACTGTAATGACAAGTATTTCATTAAAAAAAAACATTACAAAGATGTTTTTTTACCTGTTGTGGCCACATCATGTTCTTCATTTTCCTGTCCAGGCTCAACCTGTATAGTGTGACCCTCTACATGCTCTGCAGTTGAAATATGGAGAAGTACAATTAATGTTCACCGTATGCAATGCTATATATAAAATTGTAGCATATGAATACATTCATTACCGTGATTCGAAGCATGATCTTCAATTTGTTGTTGTCCCTCCTCGACATTAAGGGGATCATTGCTTTCCTGCTCAAAACAGAGTCAATATTTTATGTCAATTATTGATAATGAATAGATTTCACAAGTAATAAATATTCATTAAACTATATAGGTTTTATATACCTGTGCACCAGATGGATCAGTGCCAGAAGACTTTGCTTGCCCAGACAAGCTTTTTCAAGGTGACAAGTAGTGTGTGGTCTCATAAAATTCTATAAATACAAACCACATTTTATAAGTTCACTATCATATAAAAGTGAAAATTATAAATTTATAAATTTATAAATTAATTATATTATGATTCAAGATTCTGCAACTTACTTGCAAGGTTTCAGTTCTCCGATTCAACACTGCAATCCTAGCTTGAATCGCATCTGTCTACGGAATTTGGAATAGCAGACGAACAAGCTCCACACTAAGTTTTTCCAAGACGTTCTATATCATCTTAATTAGGTCTATAACTGAACCAATTATGTCAGCATCGACTAATAGCTCAGCCACTTCAAGATCTATTGATTGCTGTGATGTTGTTTCATACAATGATTCATTGGTCTGCAACAAAAATATATAAAACACTACAGAGTTCTATCATGATAGATTCCTAAAATTATATTAACAAAACATATCTATCATGATAGATTCCTAAAATCACAACTAGTTTTACCTGATGCCTGGATGATGGTGTCATCTGATCCACAGCTGTGGACTTGCCCCGATCATCTGTCCCCTACAAAAAAGAAGTAGAAAACATTATCATAACGAAACCAGTATACACACGAAAAATACATAACAAAATGAACATTATGCTACGTATTATATTGGTACAATTCCAATGAATTATACCTTCAACCTCGAGGATCGTGATCCACTCATCGGATCAATGGTCATAGGTGACCTGCCCCAATATGCTAATACGGAGGTGCCCCTTACAGAACCCTAAACAAAAAACATAGAGAAAATTACCTAAACGAAACCAAAATACTCAATGAAAGTATATAATAACAAAACATTTTGACATATAATTTAAATTGTACAATTACAATCAGGTTTACCTGTTTCCCCGAGGCTGCTGTCGTCTGATCAACAGTCCAGTGGCTTCCCCAATCACGTTCTGCATCAAATATAGATAACATTATATAAACCAAACTAATCTACTAATGAAAAAACAAAGCAAAAAAAAACTCTTTTTTGTTATTATATTTTTACTATTACAAAGATGTATACCTGCTCCCTCGAGGAAGTTGTAGTCCTCTGACCATCTACCGACAGGGATTTTCCCCGATAACTAGCCTGCGAAGTAAATATAGAAAATTTAAATGAAATAAACTAACGAAAAGATGTTAAATTCATTAATAAAAGGTTGGGTAAATTGTTAGTTTAACCAATCCCATAGTAACCGTGTTTGTATCTACTCGATTGAAATTGTAATTGATAAGCAACTCTTCCCCTGCAGATATTGATTTAATGGCACATAGAAAAACATAGTTTCCTGCATGCCCCTCAAATTCGCAGTTGGGTTGCTTAATTGTAGACCCCGGTTGTGTATTGTTTATAAACACCACAATATTCCCTGTGGCCATTGGCCTTCCGTCAATGTACAACGTTGCTCCTTTATTTTGATCTTTGTCTTTCAACTGTAAATAGTTTGCTGACAATCCATATCTACGCATACTTTGTTTATATTGGACTAGGCGCATCCAATATTTGTATTTGTAACATGGTCCAACATACTCCATCAATTTTGTACATCTTCCGTAACCGACGTTTATGCCATCCATGCAAAAAAACCCCAAACCATGCAATGATGACAGTGCAATTCAATATATCCTCTCGTTCACACAAAAATCTATGTTCAGTTGAGGAAGATCCTTGGGTACCCATTGTTTCACTATATGTATGTACTTGAAGGGAACCTCAATGTCGCCTATTGTCTCATCATCATAGGAACATGACCCCCCTTCAGCGAGAAACAATTCTATGCGTTTATGGAATTTTCTTCTGATGTTTTTACATCTAGTTGATAAAACTTTTGTAGACCTACTGGATGTCTCACTTTCCTCTAGCCTTCCTAAACTCCCCTCACTCAAGGAAGATAGATCTGACAAATACTTGTTTGGTTCTCCCTGCACCATGGGAAAAAATTTTAGATAGGACCTCAAGGAACAACGTGTCTTAAAAGGTGATGTGTAGCGCCTTTTATAAGGTGACTTGTACCACATTTCCTTTCTCAAAATGTAGGCATTCAAGTGATGAGGAAGAGGATCACTTTATCTTTCTTAGGAGTAGAAATTCATGCAATTATGAGTTGTCTTTTATTTCTCCTTTGGGTCTCGAGTCCCATATCACACCATCTAACTAACTTTGTCATCATGGCCCTAAAGTCTCTCTCATCCCATTAGTTTGGGTTCATCACCTCGGTCATTGAATTACACTCACATTTAGTAAGATATTTATATTTAGCTATAATAATATAAAATAAAAATAATTAATCATTATGGAAAACTTCTAAAAGTTTTCATGACTTTCAAAACTAAGATCTTTGAGGTGGTTACTAAGTGTTCACAAATCTTCAAAAACATTATTTTATATAATGTTGTGAAACTTGTATAATCTTATTCAAAATTTAAACTCAAATATTCTTAAGGAAAAGGATGAACTCATTGAATATTGGTAACACATGGGTAGTTTTGTAATCAAGCATGGTCTTCTTAGAGGACTGAAAATAACTGAATCAAGCAACGATGAACCCGTAAACATGTAAGTTGTTTTGAAAAATGGTAGCTTTCAGTCCTACTCCTAGACGTAAGGTTGACCATATTGAGAATGGGCGTTTTGCTAATGAATCCTTTTCTACCATACTAGAAGAAAATAAAAATGATGATATTGTAGATTGTGTGAAACTATTATGTAAAGATCCATGCCCTAAGTTACAAATGGCCAAAACCCAATGCTATGGGACTATGTGAGGTGATATTGTTAGTTTAGGATAAGTGTTCGTTCGATCCCCTTGGGACTAAATTTGTCAAGGACAATTTTGAGTGATAAGAGAACCATAAATTGTATTTTATCATTCGATGTCATCAAAAAGTATTGTATTGAGTGATAGATATGTTGATACAATGGATGGGAATTCCAATGAAAAATAAAAGGAAGAAGAAACTCAGAACTGATTAATGATCCTCCTATACATCTCATAATCGAATTCATTTGGATCACCACCACTAGGACTACCATAGTTCTCTCCTTCCTCCTCCTTCACCTCCTTGTATCCATTCCAATATTTGCATATAACTATTTTGAGGGATCCCCAATCAGATCACCATCATCAAAAGTGATTGGTTATAGGAATGGTGCAGTAAGATCCAAGTTTTCCAAATCCAACTCAATTATACTATCCAAACCCATATCGATAGTAAATGCCTCCATCAATGTCCTTCCCTTTGACCACTCTTCCCTTGTCCTATATATAAGATAAAGGTTTCTGTGAACATACATGAATACCTCTTCTCTCTTCTCTTGACTATTCAAGATGGTTGTTTTTCAAAGTGTTCACATTCTCATATGTGCACCAATTCCTCTTGTAAAAAAATGATGATCTAACCTAAGAAAGGAACCTTGTGATGACTTATTGTAAAAGAGTGTATTCTACCCCTTGTGTTTCCTATTAATCATATACCTTCTTAATCCCATGTCCCTATCATGTTGTAACATCTAAATCTCTCAATTTTAGTGGAAAACTCTACAAATCCATTCTCCACCTCTCAAGGATGGCTTTGTCCTAATATATCCTATTAAATGATGGAATTTGCATGTTGTTCATTAAGTCACTCATCACTATAGTACTTGGTAATTGAAGGTGTATAATTACTTTCCCACCTAGTTCCAAGAATATCTCATATGTTGTTGAAAATAATAAATTGTTTTAATTTACAAGAAAATAAATATGTGAAGATACTTACTGGGTGTAGACATTTCCTGTAATATACTCAAAAGAGTTACTTTCAAAAATGACGATGCCTCTTAGAGGCCAGTCAACTCTAGGAACCAAGTGACCCTATTAGAGGGTTAGTACAAACCAAAGAGAGAGAGATGACTGGGCTATGGTATAGTCAATCAAAGAAATTCAATGGCGGTCAAAAGGCTCAGTACAATCACAATAAAGATCATCCCTTAATAAGTGTCAACATCACAAATAAAACTCAACAAATATATATAACCACAGATTAAGAACTACACACAAAATCTGAGCATATAAAACAAAGCTCAGTAAAAAAGACAAAATAACTTAAAAACTCAGTCCAATCTGCACATACAAGATTTTGGCCCTCATAAATGAGCTAACAGCCAGCAGACTGAGGCCAAAGAGACTCATGACCTCCAGTAAGGTACAAGGACCAACTAAATTGTACAAAGACCAACCAATAAGATACTAGTAAAAAAGAAAAGAGTGGGTATAAAGACACATAACCCTTAGGACTAAGGGGGTGTACTACCTCAAATGTGGACAAACTGCCATACTTATACCCATAAGTCCAAAAACATAAAAGGTGTTACAAATCAAAATATAACTCAAGATGAGTAAAAGACCCAAAAGGTAAGAGGCAAGGTACCACAAAAAACTTATCAACAAAATGAAAGGACCAAAATTAAAGAACAAAGTACCAAAAGACCAATAAACAACAGGGTGTAACGACCAAAAGTAAATCAACCATTGTGGGGAATGTACAAATAAGGTCAAATATATATTGCAATAGCTCCTTGTAACTACCTGTTATTTGACATGCCAAAGAGATGCAAGGTCAAATGATGTCAAATATATGCAATAGCTCCTTGTAACTACCTCTTATATGTATCTCCTTGTAACTACCTCTTGTAACTCAAATAGGACCTCTAAAAGGTATGATAGCAAGCAATCTTCCTAACTAAGGTTTGGAGGGTGGTACGAAGTGGGTGTAAAGACTCATAACCATTTGGAATAAGGGGGTGTACCTCAAATGTGTACAAAATACCATAGTACCCATAAGACCGAAAACATAAAAGGTGGTACAAATCAAAAGATAACTCAAGATGAGTAAAAGACCCAAAAGGTAAAAGGAAAGGTACCACAAAAATATTATCAACAAAATGAAAGGACCAAAAGTCAATCAACCAAGGTGGGGTACAACCAGTCATCTCTTTCTCAACTGTACCAGTGTTCCATATAACCTCAAAGTCCATCATCTATGTAAAAGAAAAATTCCACACGGTTGATGTGATCATGTGGTCCTCTAGACTACTCCTAAGGTCAAGCGTTAGTAGCTCCATCAAGGGGTGTCCAGTCCCTTGAGAACACCATCTAACTCAACCATCTCGAATACCTAGGAGAAGAAGACATCACACCTCATCATACAATTGGTAACTAACCGTGTAAGAACTCAAAAACCCTAAAGCAACTGAGCATGCAGAAGGGAAGCTAGGAAAATACAAGGCTCGCAGACCAAAAAAGCAAGCTCAAAAAACTGTACTAGGACTGGTGTCACAGTGAGCAAGCTGAAACAAAAGTGGCCAGAATGCCAACAAGAAGCACTAAAAAGAAAAAGACCCTCTAAAAAAGTGAAATAGAAAGCAAACTTCCTAACTAGGAGTTGGAGACCTCGACAAATAGTATCCTCCGCAAGGTGATGAAATCCAAGTCAAACAATACGAAATGAGGGACCAAAGTGGAAGGATATCCCTATACTAAAAGGGATCCTGGGTAAAATAGCCCTAGAGGAAGAGTCACTAGGCTACCTCGTTCATGACATGTCGGGGAAGGTTAACTGGAACTTCTGTCTTTGAGCCCAAGTATCATCTATATGGTAAAATACAAGGAATACAATGGATAGATGTCCTTAGGTGCTAAGTGGAGTGCGGAATTCCACAAATTCCATCCGGAATCAGTCCTTGCGCCTTACCCCCAAAAAAATAGGAGCCCACCCCCACAAACTAGCCGATGACCGTATCAATAAGTACAGGAGGATTTTTGTACCCTCGAGGACAACAACCATGTCTCGGATGAAAATGACAAGGGGGGATTATTTGGATGCCTATCCCTGGTGTCCTACCTAACTACCAAATTCTTTTTATCCTCAAGCGAGGTTAAGGTGTGGTGAGTTAGGGAGATGAATTTTAATGGTTGTTGTATTACTCACTCAGGTAATGGAAGTGCAACTCGTGGTGTGAGGACTGACTCAAACCATGCAAATGAGTATGAATCAAAATAAGCCTTTCCTTTCAATGAATACTAGCTAAGGTAAGGAGAGAGTTCTTCAATCAATGCAAGCATGAACTTTTTCAATAAGATGAAAAAACCATTCAAATTTTTTCTTTTTTGAATATGCAAACTAATGTTACTTCTTTCAAGATGGATCTGATCTACTACTGATTCTACTTCTAATGAGTATAACTATGTGAAAAGTAACAAACAAAGATATGCTTCCAAATACAAAATATGACTTTGATCTTTTCAACAAAAAGGGAAAGAGTGTCTCAAAAAGGTCTTCCAATATCAATTTTGATGAAATAGATAGATAGATGCTACTTCGAAACAATTTAAGGAATTGATCACTGCAAATGGATTGTTTTCCATCATTAGTGCACTCAAAGCAAAATGGGTTGTCACTGGGTACTATCCTTTCAATCTCATTTCTATATTATCATTATTTTTAAAATTTTAATTTTAATTTGTTTATTTTTAAATAAATAGTAATGTATGTACTATGTGAGGCATATGCTGGGGGCACTTTATCAAAGGCACTCGCTCTACATCTCGTTGTAGGAGAAATTGGGGTTTCTTAAAGCAAATGAATTCCAAATGACACAACTGACTAGGACCTATGCTGTATTAGAGGACCAAGCATATAATCAAGTAGTTGTGGTTCATTTGTAAATAGCCTTGATTGGTCACTTTGGAAATAGACTTGATTGGTCACTTTGGAAAGGTATTCCTATGGAAATGGTGTTATTGTACAACTCTGTAACTTTGTTAACTGACCATCTGGATCCCCATAGGTAGGAAATTTCAATGGCCTCCTAATGCTCTCATCTACAATATCATACCAATGTTTCCCTCTCTCAACTGGAACCTCCTTACTCATCGCTCATCATGATCTAATGAAAGATGGTATAGGGTAATGTCACAAGGTCATGGATGGACAAGGACTTGGACAAAGACATTCTTGATGGCACAAAAGGTTGGAGGACATAGATAGCAAGAGTAACAAATGGTAGCTTGGGCATTGGAAGCCATGAATGGTATGAATGGACAAATGACCCATCCTATGGTCATTTGTTCACTACTACATATGGGCGGATTGTTTTACGAAAATTTTCCACGTTTTCAACATTCGTGAGTTAAAAAAATGATTTTTTTTTTTTGTCAGGGCGGAAAAACCGTGGCAATATCCACGATTTTTAAAGTTCCACGAACATTCGTCCCTATATCGATGAAATTTCTAGGTTTCACTTTTTGTGGCAACATGGATGAATGTCGAGCTTTATAAACTACACACTCTCACCATAATTTTCACTTTTTCTTTTCTTGTGGCACATTAAGCACGTATTTTTGACTTACGGGGTGATTGTATGAGCTTGGATATTCTGCATAGCTTTGATTTTGAACTTGCAAGGTTAGTAATGTGTAATTTTTTGTCTATATTTTTATAAGGGTTATATTTTAATGTTGTTTAGTAATGAGGCTTTAGGTCATGTTAACTTGCTTTTTTGACTTTCTAATATTTTTTTCAAGAACTTGCTATCATTTTCATTTAACTTGCTATATTTTTTTCAAGAACTTGTTTTTTTGGCTTAGGTCATGTTAACTTGCTTTTTTTCCTTTCTACCCACAAAAGGTCATTATAAAATGGTTGTGGCAAGGAAATGGAAATGCTATTTTAAGTCAAACATACTTCTAGCTTAAGAATTGCATCATCTTGTCAAATCTAGATTCTAGTTAAATATTTTAGGGTAACAAGTTGATTTTCATGGTAAATAACATTGATTCTAGTACTAAAGTCATTTTTTTAATTAAATTAAGTGGTACTTTTCTTGCTTGTGATTAATATTGTGTTTGTGATGCTTTTTTTTGTTATGAAAAACTTGTGATGCTTCTTAAGCTATGAAACATTTTCAAGAAGCTTATGAAAACATATTCACGAGAGTTCACAAATAGCCCATCCCTATTTCATCTACAAGATAAAAATCTATAATGCATAAAGCTGGTTCTTGTTCAAATACTGCATCTCCAAGTTAGGCCACTTGAACCCATTCTCTTACCAATTCTCTTTGTCATCCTAAGTTATGAAACACTATAAGTGACATAATCTCTTCTCCTAGTTCTAATGCATACCACATTGATGTGTCCTACTAAGCTAGGGCTTATAACTTATTTTGTCAATCTTTACAACAAATAAATACTAACCCTACATTATTCCCTTAGTCTATATTCAATATCTTTAGTTTCTCACTTATCACCACATGACATCAATATTGGCATCTTTGAAAATGTTTTCTCTTGCAATTGGTACTATCTCTAGTGTGTTTGGGGTCCTAGATAACATTTGACATACATAATGCTTGGGATCTATTACAATCCTTTCTTCTTTTTGCTTTGCATATTCAATGTCTATATGGATCCAATTTTTTTATCGCTTGACCTCATCAAGATTTGCTACTTACCTAATTACTAGTCTTCAACTATTGCAATGGATCGACTAAATAGAGGATTTTCAATAGTTGACCTGTAACCAACTCATTTCTTAGCTCTTGTGTGCACTTCTTCACATCATTGATTTTCTCTATCGTACCTCGAACCTATAAAGTATGATTATGGACTCACACCCTTCACTACCTAATGGATACTTCACAATATTTGTCAATAAACTAGTTAATGTTTCCAACCAAATTTGAGCTTCCCAAGGTGATATCCCATGTCATGTGGGTGAAATACATCTACAATATTGGTTAAGAGCCTACCCTCTTTGGTGGTCAAACTATATGATCAGGTCTTCAAACTATACAAATCGTTATTAATTTTCCAATATTTTTGGTTCCTTAACATTTGACATTTACCATTTTTTTTAGTAACCAACCATAACCACTTCTAATTTTAGTGCTCTTGATACAATGCATTCCTAAAAATATCAAAATAATATTTATTTAAAATTCCAACCACTACATGGGTACAATCTCCCTCCAAGTGTTCACATTAAACATTAGATTATATTAACTTACCATCTTTACATTCTCAATTCACTTTCTCACAACTAACTTACCATCTTTCCATTCATATTAACTTTAGTCTTCATGTTTTTCTTTATAAATATAGAAAATATTGGATTATAATATACTATATTAAAAAATGTACTTATAATATCTAATGTAATTGACAAGTTATTGTTTTGTATGGTGTAGGTAAGACAATTACTTGTACCACTACAAGGATTTGTCACTATGAATGAAAATACAAGGAAGCTTGCTCAGTTTAGAGCCGCATTAGAGGCGAGAGGAGATGGAAAATATTATTGTCCTTGCTTTGATTGCAGGGGATTGCAAAAAATAAGACTTTTAATAGAAACAACTGAAAGACATTGTAGGGATAAGGGGCACGCCGAAGGGGGCTATGAATATCATCCCCTGGTAAGACTATTTTTGGGGTTCAATTTTTAATATATTCACTGTAATATTCATCATGTCTGCATGAATTTTAGTAAAATGTCTCATTTTTTTACTATATGTTCTATACAAACTAATTTTTCTATGTTGTTTGTAAATTTATAGACAATGCCCCCAAAATGTCGCATTCCAAAGAGTTATTTGCCAAGTACTAGCAGAAATACTCATTCACAGCCTGACAAACTTCTACATCAGAATATTGAAGATGATCAAGTAGTTATTTATGATGATATAATGGATGTAGATAACATTAGTGATACAAATCAAGAAGATGAGATACATAGATTGATCCAACACACATTTGCTCCAATGGATGAGGACAACCAGGATGATAGTGATGATGTTGATCCTCTACTTGAGAAGTCATGTCAACCTCTTTATGAAGGCTAAGAAACAAATCTTTTATCTGCTATATTGTTGTTAGTGAACTTGAAGGTTTTGAATGGATTATAAAACACCTGTCTGACACAGATACTAAGGTATGTAATTTGTTCTTCTATTTTTGTCTGCATGTTCACAATATCTATATATAGAAAGGGTTGACTTTTTCCCTATATTGTTGCTATTGTTATCTAATCTGTAAAGTTTGGATGCGATATTGATGATTAATATTGTTTTCATTGATTTATTCTTTTGAATTTTGTAGATTGTTAGGTGAATTTCTATTACCAACTTGAAATATTTTACCACACACATATCGAGGGATATATGTCATTATGAAATCATTTTGTATGGAGTATCAAGCTATTGATGCATGTCCTAATGATCATATCATATACTATGGACAATGTGCATTATAAAATGAATGCCCACAATGTCAAACAAGTAGGTATCGAACCGATAAAGTGACAAAAAAGGTGCCTCAAAAAGTTCTTCGTTATATTCTAATAATCCCACGTTTCCAGCGGTTGTTCAGGTGTCAAAGTATAGCATAGTTTATGGATTTCCATGCAAAGAACAGAATTTGTGACGATGTTCTTCGAATGCCTGCAGATGGTTCTGCATTGAGTTACATCAAAGAAAAGTGGCTAATTTTTAAAGAAGATCCTCGTAATGTTAAACTTGCTTTGGCAGCTGATGGTGTTAATCCATTTGGAGAGATTCGTTTGACCTACTGAGTGTGGCCTGTTTTTGTTATAAACAATAACCTTCCTCCTTGGATTTCGATCAAGAGAGAGCACACAATGTTGGCAATGATTGTTCCAAGTATTTAATTAATAGGTATTTTTTTAATTGAAAGTCTGATCAGTAAATATATCATTGATTTGTTTCATGCATGATAATTATGGCTTTTATATATAACGACATATAGGCGCTAAATATAATTAATCATGTATGTTTGACCAATTAGGAAAGTACCAGGTTAAAGCTATGAACGTATATCTTGAGCCTCTTATCGATGAGTTGTTGAAGTTATGGGCTGGCGTCACTATGTATGATATTTCTAGACCAATCGAGCAAAGACGATTTCAATTCCATGGAATACTTGCATTTACAATTCATGATGCTCCTGGGTTAACACATTTTTGTGGTATGTTGTTACTTTCTTTTGTTCCTTAATATTTTATATATCTGTTGATAATATCGTGCATTATTTTAAATTGTAATGCTAATTTGCTACACCAATTCATATATCTTGTAGGTCTTCAAACCAAGGGTAAATTTGCATGTCCATTTTGCGGTCCTAGGATAAAATCTTATTGTTCAAGGAGTTTAGCAAAGGAAGTGTTCGATGAGTATAGGAACTTTCTTCCTAAGAACCATAGTTATCAAACTACAGACAAAGAAAAATTTAACAATAAAGAAGAGAATGGAAAAAAACCACGAAGAATGACACCTCACCTATGGAAGGTGGAATATAATAGAAACCGTCAAGGTATGCCATTTTTTTTTTGTATTGAATTATGTTCAACGCAATATGTTATACCATTATTGATTAATTGGTTTTAATTTGATTTTGTTGATGTTTCATGAATGTCATTAAGGCACACGAGGAATCAAAATTTACCCGATTCAATTCAGTAGGTTTCCATACTACGAGCACCTGCAAATAGTTCATTTGTTTGACACAATGCATATCGGGAAGAACATAACAGAAATGTTATTGCGAATATTAGATGGAAAGACTAACAAAGAAAAAATTGGAAAGATTTGTAGTGACATCCAAGAATCTAATCACGCATTGCAAAGTCTGATCAATAATTCTAATGGTGATGGCCGTCAACAGAATATTAGTCTTCCTTGGTGCTTGATGGAGCAACAGAGCAATATTGTAAGAGAGGTCATAAAAAAGTCAAGTTTCCGACTTGTTTTTTGTCAAACATAAAGAATATCTTGATGAAAAAAGGTGATTTTGCTGGGGTTAAAACACATGATTGGCATACATTCATTAAGGTAATCATTAGTCTATAATATATTTCATTATCAGTATGCACTATTTTATTAATTTTATTCTCTTATTTTGAAATAAATATTAATAATTATATGTTTTTTGATACAGTATGTTCTACCTTTATCTCTCCCAGATGACTTTGACAACAACATAAAACATATTATTTATGTTCTTGGAAAATACATGAGGTAAGTAATGTTTTACTTGGAAAATGTACTTGGTCTGTGGTCTGTAGCGGAACTTATTGACATATATTATGTTTTTCCCACAAATATTATATATGCCTTGACATATTGTGTTATTGCATCATTTGTAGGCATCTTTCATCAAAAGAAATCCATAAAGAAGATATAAGGCATTGGAAGAGAGAAATTCCCCGACTAATATGTGAAATCCAATAGTATCTACCTCCAGCATTTTTCAATGCACAAGAACACTACCACATACACCAAGTTGAGGAGATTGAATTATGTGGACCAGTACACACAAGGTCGATGTGGATAGTAGAGAGGCAGTTGAAGTCATTGAAGGATTTTGTTAGACAAAGAGCGCGTCCCGAGGGTTCTATGGTTGAAGGATATATGGTATATCAATGCATGGTGTACATTAGTGAATATATACCTAAATTAGTAGAAAATATGAATGTGCCTCGCATTTGGCATCTCGACTCGATCAACAAATTTGAAGGGGAGGTCCTACTGTGGAGAGGTACATTGAGGACTGTGAAAGGTAATTATTATTATACCTTGTTGAATCAATATGTTACACATTTATTTTTTCCAATTGTATATTATCATACTTTTTTTTAACTCTTTTTAATAATTATGCATTTTCAACTATATTAATCTATGTTCCTATAATGATGATCTAATTAATTATGAAATTGAATTGTTTTTTTATCCTATAGTTGGTCGAGTGTGGGATGCTTTACATTTATACATTATAAACAACCTTGATTGGATGGAGCATTGGATAAAAGATTGTGAAGAATTCTTCAGTAGATTATCATGGGAAGGGGTTAGTAACATGATTAAAATAGCTCATCGTCTTCGACATCAAATTCCTAACCTTACATCGCAAAGGGAAGTTGATTTAGCCTATGGTTTAAAAGATAAAAAGTCAAGTAATTTTTTTACCGACATTTTTTCTTGTTACTTCGATCCAATTTTCGAATTACATTTCGTTTGTTTAAGTTTTCAATTATATTTACTAACTCCTATATGACGTTTATTAATTCACAATGTATTTTTAACCTATTGTCAATGTTGCAGCTCAAACATCACAAGGCTATGTTGTGTAATGGTTGTAAATTTCGTATAAAAAAGTTGGATGATAACAGGAAAACCTCAGATTGTGGGATAACTGCAGTGTTTAAGGTCACCAATGTTTCCTCTAGAAGTGATAGACATCCAGAAAAAACCGAGAATAGGTACTATGGGAATTTGGAGGACATTGTTGAGTGTGATTTTACTTGCTTTAAAATATTTTTGTTTGAGGTGAAGTGGTACAGGCTACGGATGCATGAACGTGATCCTGAAAGAACTGTTATTGAGCATCGTAATAGATTTACCATGGTTAATACAAGGGAATTTGAACCGGGTACAGAGCCTTATGTTCTTCCAACTCAATGTGAGCAAGTCTACTACTCCGGGGTACTAGGTAAAGCAGGTTGGTCATACGTTGTTCAATACGATCCAAGAGGAAGACCAGTAAAGTATAATCATGTACTAGATGATGAAGATAATCACGAAGAAGAAGAGGATGATGATGATTCAGATCAAGCTGCAATCGATGTGTTAGATGAAGAAGTTGAAGAGGATGATCATGCAAATGTATTAGATGATGATCTCATTGATGATATGGATGACTATATTAGCGAAGATGACTTTGATGCTGATGACGATGTGAATGATCCTTTCATAAAGATCTATTCAGAACCAGATCCTTATACAGATGTTGAGCTGGATGAAGAATAAGATGAATGATATTTAATTGTTGAAAAGTAGAGGTACGCAATGCTTTTAGGTTAAATTAAATGCACTCACCATATGTTCATTTTGTTGATTAACTTGGTTATATTTGAAAATTCATTTTCTAATCTAATTACGTTCTACATGTGCAGTAGTGTGGGTGTTCCTGGAGGTTGTAGTTTTAATGGTTTGAATCGAACATGTGTCGATTAAGCAAGATACAAAATTGTGTTATAAGATTTATGTGTTATTTTTTGGGTTATTTCATATTAGAACTCTACTAGACTCATTCGAAACATAAAAAACTTACTTTGAAAGGGGTTCTATCCTTGTTAGTCTTTCTAAGTTAGTTTTAATCTTGTTGATCGTTCATCACTATTTGTAAGTCCCCTTAATCAATCAACCACTTTTGTTTCGTGATAACTAGAACTTGCATCGTCTGATGATGTCTTTTGCAAATATGTCGACACTTGGATCCACTTCATCGGAATCAAATCGTACACTTTTAGTTCATCTAGTACTATATCATTCTTCAATATATACATCTCAATGGTCTAAACATCCCAATCATTATGATCGAGTGCATTCTTGCTCTCTATCCATATATTGAAATTCTTATTGGTATGCTAATTTTTAATTTTTAATCAATATTGTTATTGATAAAATTGTTATATAAAACAAAAATTAATATATAAAATTGTTATAGAATATGATTTTATTTTTAAAATACAAATGCGAGAACCTTTAACATTGTTGACCTTGGTGGGTTAAAAAATAAAACGAAAATATATGTTATGTCGGGTTTGATGTGATTACTTTTGGTCATTTGCTAACTGTCTCTATCGAGCTTAACGAAAACGCTCTATTGCTCTCGTTCGACCGCACCAGCTAGTGCTTGCAACCGGCTACAATTCCATTTCCTCTTGCAACTCTCACCGTGCAATTGCTATGAGGGGGGTTGAAGTTGGTTTCGTGTGCTCCGACCATTTCTGCAAATCCCCGCAGACCCTCAATGGCAACCGTAAGTGGATTCTAATTCACCAAACTTGTAGTAATGGAACTCAAATTTGTCTAAAAAACAATGTTGGAGATAGAGCTAGTATTGGTAGACCCTAAATGGTTGCTTGTGTTGATTGCTGAGATAGGTTTTTTCCCTCAATCCCTATGAAAGCCCGTATGGTATTGCTAGAAGGAGATTTGCAATGTAGTTTTATAGGTTATGCTTTGTCCTTTGTTATTGGAAGTGCTTTGGTAGGATTTTTTCTTTGTTACAAGGGACGTTCCATAAAATTTTGCACCGGATTTATGTTGCTTACTGCATGGTATCGTCCTTTGCCAACTATTCATATCTGTGTTGGAGATATGTCCAATCATGAATTGATTATGAATGCTGTGGTAAATTTGATATGGAAATGAGTATTTTTACAGGTTATGTGTGGTCCTTTGTTACTCGTTATTCTTTGGTAGGGTTTATGCTATGTTATTAGGGAGGTGCCATAACAATTATGCATTAGAATGTGAGTATGTGGAACCCTTTTTGATAAACTTGTTTGCAAGTAGGGAGGTAAATTTTGGGGTTGAGCTGGGAGGGTTTTGCGCAAGCATTCCCTCATAGATATTCCACCCCCTGCAACTGGCTCTTGGTCCATGACCTCCTTCACTGTGAGTGTTCCTTTGGGATTTTGAAACCCTCCTCTATTGAGTTGAATTTCTGCATTTTTGGGTGCGAATTAGGTGTTGTTGATTTCATTTGTTAATTGGGTGGTTTTGATTTTATAACGAAACCAACAAACATGGAATGCTTGTTGTTGATTGATGTAAAGGTTGTAGTTCTATTTAACAGAGAAATAGTGATCCAAAGTTCATTGATATGGTTTTTGAAAACAGTTGCAAACCAGTTTTATTTGGATATTTTCATGCAAGTGGATTCTAGGAATATGAATTAGATATGTGCTCATTATCACATTTTGAGGGTGTTTATGCCTGCAATTTAATTTTGATTTTAAGCAGTTTTAAATCTCTCTGTTGGTAGCAACATTCTGCTTGGTTTGAGATGATGTGAGTTTGGAGCTTTGCTGTAATCCTAATTTTGGTTTAAGCAGTTTTGTATCTCCACCTTTTGCCACATTCTCTTGATTTGAGCTGGTGAGAGTTTGAGGCTTTTCTGTTATCCTGCAAGCATTTCTAGTTGAGTCAAAATACTTTTTAGTTAGGTGTTTGCATGCTCCCTTACCTCCTTTTGGTCTAGTGGGTCCACCATTTCTTATTTTTAGGAAACCTGTTGCTTGTTGGTATTCTAACCATTTCTGTTGACACTCCACCTATTGCAGCACAGCTGTTACAGTAGGTGTTTTGAGTTGGTTGTTGGCCTGAGTGCCTTGTTTTTTGAGCTCTCCTTCTGCACACTCGGTTGCGTTAGGATTTTTGAGCTGTTTTCTACTCACCTCAACCCACAGAGATTTGACACCATCTGTCACCATTGAGTCCCCGAGACATTCTCGGTGCCTTAGGGGCGAGCCCCCACAGCACGGTTCACTTGACACCACCCGTCACCGACACAGATCTTCCTCATTTGATACCACTTATCATAGATCTCGAGCCTTGTCCCTTGACTCCACTCGTCAGTGGCATAGGACTCCGTCACCAGATATTGACGCCCCTTACTTTACCTCTGATTTTGAGACAGAGTCTGAGAACCCCATTTACACTGCCCCTACTAGCCCCATGGCTGGCACGACTTCCACTCCTTTCATTGTAGGGACCATTGGTGGCACATCCACCACTACACCAGCTACCACACCTGCTTTGGGTATGCCCTCCATGGGGGCCCCATCTATTGTTCCCCTCACTGCACCTATTCCCCCAACTGGAATACCTATCCCCACTCTATCAGTGGCTCACACTACCCATGGTGGTGCAGGACCATCCTATACCACCTTAGTTCCCCCACTTGGGGGCAACATCCCAAATCTTGCCCCTCCACTTGGGGGCATTGGCCCCAACTTGGTCCAACCCACTACTATGTCACATCCTTCTTCCAGTTTGCCATTCATGGCTAGCCTCAACCTGCCCGACCTAGCCAGATTGACCAACGACCCTATCCAACACGACCCTGCGTGGCCTCACATGCCCACCAAGATCCCCTCTGACATCCCTAAGTTCGAGGGCAAGGCAGGTGAGGAACCACAAAACCATATCATGTCCTTCCATCTATGGTGTTCCTCCAACTCCATAGTGGACGACTCTATTCGCCTCTGTCTGTTACAGCGCACCTTCACTGGCTCTGCAGCCAAGTGGTATATCGAGCAACCCCACGGGACCCATGCCACCTTTGCCTCCCTTTCCTTGACCTTCCTGCAGTTATTCCAGTTACCTGCCCACTATGACGCGGGCGTTGAGATCCTCCTATCTTGCAGACAAAACATGGCTACCCACATCACGGACCACATTCATGAGTGGCGTCGACATCGTAGCTTATGCAAGATCAAATTAGACGACTGTATCTTCCTAGATTGGTTCCTCAAGTCCCTTCTCCCTGTCATTGCTAAGGATGTGGCATCAGAATGACCCCAGTCTGAAGAAGAGGCCATCCTTAAGGCCCAACAATTCGAACTCATTTACGCCCAGTCGGGTTATCTCTATACCATTATACCTGACGCCCCTCACGGAGATTCCTCCCAGCACGATGCGCCGGGGGCATCCCACGCTGCAGACGGCATCATTGGCCGTGTCTCTTCGCATCCCCAACCCTTTTCCATAGCACGTCCTACCCCGGGCCCCGACCTTTCGCGGGCTACCTCACAGTCCGGAGCAACCAACTCGTATGCTCCCATGACACATCACCACCATTCCCATGGACCCTCATGTCCACCTCAGTGCTTCAGTCATGCGACTCCCGCTTACGCCCCCCCGGTCGCACCTCAGCCCTACTACCACCAGCAAGCTGCACCAGCTCCTGCGCCTTCACAAGCCCAACCCGCTTATTACCCGCCACAGGCAACCCCTGTGGAAAAGACACAACCCCCTCCACAGCCATATCAGCAACCCCCTCAAGTTGCTACACCTGCTCAGCCTCCACCTACATATCATCCACCACAGCCTGCTCCAGCACCTGCGCAACCTCAGAATCCACCTGCTGCCCAAGGGAAAGTTTATGCCCAACAAAACCCGTAGCAAAACCAGAACAACCAACGCAACCAGGGCCAACAAAACCGCGGCAAGGGCCGTAATCATGGGAACAACCAACCTATAGACCAAGCTGGTCAACCTCCTAATCCCCCCGACAACAATAATGCGGCCCCTGCTAACCAAAACCCTGATCGCCCTCCCAAGCAGGCTAAAAACCCCAATTTGTGAACAAACCGTCCTTGTTCTATTTGCGGGGTCTATGGCCACTACACACATGCTTTCCCACACTTGGAGCGATCTTGGCAACTTTGGGTTGATGATGCCCATCGCCAAGGGCATGCGGCTCCTCAAGCATCACCCAACCCCCCGCAACCTCAGCAGCCACCTTTGGTGCTACAAAACCCCTTACCAAACCAAGGCATAGTGAACACTCAGCCGTTGGCTCCCCCTCAAGCCAACGTGCCACCCCAACAACAAATCACTTATGCCTCTCCTGATCAACCCATGTTTGACTCAGGGACCCACCACTTGTTGCTGATGTCATCTGCTGATGTCAACCTCCAGACCCGTCGAAACCAGTATGGCTCCACCTCTGAAGTACCTCCCACTGATAAACCTACTAACGCTCATCCCACCGATCAAGCGTTACGTATACCTCCGCCCCGCCTCGACGGCGCTCCCAAAGCACCTCGCTTCCCACTTCGCCGTATCAACAATAACCCCAATGCGCGTGCTGCGTCCAACTACAACATTGTAGATGACTTAGCCCAATCTCCCGCAGTCATGTCTGCATTAGAAGTCTTGAAAAACTGCCCCTCCCAACGCAAGACTTTACTCTCCGCCATTGGGGCGATTGACCCAAATGATTTGAATTTGATGGCATTTGATTTGGACCAGTCCGAACCACGCCTGCCTTCCTCCTTAGCATTCCAAGTTTATGTTTCCGTTCGGAATCTTGTCATCCATCGATGCATCATCAATGAAGGTGCCTCCACATGCGTTATGTCTACATTCGTATGGCAGAAGTTGGGATCCCCTACTCTCCAGCAATCCACCACTGCATTACGCGCCTACAACGGTCGGTCGGCCCAGCCCCAAGGCCTCCTACCCAATGTCCCCGTCCAGTTAGGTGGTAAAACCGTACTCATTGACATCGAGGTAATCAATGCCCAACTGGATTATAACCTTTTACTTGGCCGCAGCTACATGTATGCCATGCGGGCAGTTGCCTCTTCCGTTTTTTGCACCATGATGTTCCCCCATGAGGGACGCGTGGTCAAGGTTGACCAACTCACCTACTATGATCCCAATGCCCCCGCGGCACCAGAAAATGTTCTCCCCATGGTTGAGCAACCTGTTTCTAGTGAAACCACCTCGTTTGTTTCTTCTACGGGACCCGAAGTTTACTCAGACGCGCCGATGATCTCCACCTTTCAATCTATTCCTCCTCCGTCCCCCGCCACTGACGTGTCTGACCTATGTACCCTGTCCCATGACACACCAACTCCTAATAATCAACCGCCCTTGTTTCCTAAACCCCCTTTGGTACCTAGTCACATTGGTGTTACACCCATCCATACCATTCCTTTCCTCATCCCTCCCTCGGGAGTAGTTAGCCCCCCAGTTATGGCTACCCTCAGCCTCCCTGGCTTAACTTTAGGATTACCCATTTGGTACCTTTCGCCTCCCGTTCCCCCACCGACACCAGATGTCGTCCTACAACCGGTGCAACCCATTGTCACTACTAGTCAACCACCTCCCGGTGTCACTACCCCATCGTCCTCCATGAACCCCCCTCCTCCTCTTACCAAGTCCACTGGGGGCAGAGGTCCACAACCTTACACTGCGGTACCACCTCCCAAGACAGTCAAAAACCCCCCTGTGTTTCGTGCTCCTCCCAAATGCTCGTTATGTGATGAGTTAGGTCACCCGACTCATCAATGTCCTCAGTTACCAGCATTACAAGAACACATGCAAATGCTCAACGACGACCCCAACATCCCTGTCGTCAAACTCAAACCCACCCCCAAGCCCCGTGATAAATCCCTACGCACTAACCATCCCTGTGCGATATGTGGTGTTTACGGGCATTATTCACTTCACTGTCCCGATCTCCCGGATTACAGAGCAGCTCTCTATGAGTTGAACAATCTGGACCTTGAGACGGCACCACCCACCATTGAGGAGATCCACCCCCCAGTCTCCTCCCCTTCAGGAGAGGTTAATACCATTTATATGATCTCTTCAACCACTACTCCCTCGTCAACCGATTTGACGACACAAACTTTCCCTACTGATGAGGAGATTCTCGAGGCTCTCACTGCCCCGGATTATCCCTGGGATGACATACACCACCATTCCTATTTCATCCCAGAAGAAGCCTCCTCTAGCACAGCTACCCAATTCACGGTTGAATCCAAAGAATTCCTTACCACCAAGGTTGACTGGTTCAAGGACCCTTTTCCTGCTCCTGACGCCTTCGAGGAGGGTAACATGGCCAACATCTCACCTATCATCCAAATTGATATCGCTACCCCCCGAAGTGCCCCTGAACTCATCACTTTAGGAGCCTTCTGCAGTAAGCAAGAGATTGAGGAATACAAAAACCTCTTCAGAGAGTTCCGTGATGTCTTTGCCTGGTCCTATACCGAAATGCCCGGTCTTGACCCCGCCATTATAGAGCACCACATTGACACATGGCCTTATGTACCCCCCGTTCATCAGAAACAGTGCCCCATTCATCCCTCAAAGCTCCCAGCTGTCAAAGCCGAGATTGAGAAACTTCGCAAGGAAGGATTCATTTATCCTATTTCCTATACCACATGGGTTTCAAACCCCATTCCCGTTAACAAAAAACAAGTCACCATTAGAGTATGCATTGACTTCCACGATTTAAACCGTGCTTGTCCCAAGGACAACTTCCCCACGCCATTTATTGACCAACTCATCGATGCGTGTGCGGGGCATGAAGTCCTCTCTTTCATGGACGATTTTTCCAGATACAATCAGATTCAGATCCGAAAGGAAGACCAGTACAAAACTGCCTTTACTACCCCATGGGGCACCTTTGCCTATCGCGTCATGCCTTTCGACCTCAAAAATGCTGGTGCCACCTTCCAGCGGGCCATGACCTATTGCTTTCACGACTTGGTCCATATCCTGTTAGTCTACCTTGATGACCTTACAGCTCGATCCCGGAAACGATCAGACCACCTTAATGACCTTCGGCAAGTTTTTCTGTGTTGTCGCAAATATCAAATCCGCTTGAACCCACACAAGTGTGTCTTTTGCATTCCGGCAGGCCGATTGTTGGGTTTTATTGTTTCCCAGAAAGGAATTACTGTTGATCCCCTGAAAGTCAAAGCCATCTTAGACCTTCCCTCTCCTCGCACGCTCCGGCAACTCCAAAGTCTGCAGGGGCGATCCAATTTCCTTCGACGCTTCGTTCCTGATTACGCCACTACCGTTCATGGTTTCTTGCGCCTGCTTCGTACCCACATACCCTTCGTCTGGGATGAGCAAGTAGAAGCTGCATTCGAAGCCCTCAAGAAATCTCTCACACAAGCCCCTCTGATCTCCCCTCCGGATTTCTCTTAGGACTTCATCCTATACGTCTCGGCATCCGAGCATGCCGTGTCCGGAGTCTTGGTTCAAGAAGACGCCTCTCACCAAGAGCATGTCATTTACTACATCAGCCAGACCTTGTCTGGCGCACCCCTACGTTACCCATATGAGGAGAGACTAGCCCTAGCAGTGGTCTTGTCCGTCCAAAAATTGTGACACTACATCTTACTTAGTCATACCACAGTCGTCGCCAACTCTAACCCCATGGTATATCTCCTAAACCGACGGCTCCTGCAAGGTCGTGTTGCTAAATGGGTTATTATCCTCCAGGAATATGACCTTACTTTCCGAACACCTAAGAGCACTAAAGCCCTCGTGCTTGCCCAACTCATTACTGATCTCCCTTCCCTTCTCCTGGAAAAACAAATCTCCGATGAGTTACCCGACAACCATTTGTTCACTATCTCGTCTGATGACCCATGGTACGGTGATATTTTGTTATACCTGTGCACGCAGAAGTTCATACCCAAAGTCACCCGTAATGGATGTCATCGCATCCGTCACCAGGCCTCTCGATATCTCCTCTTAGGCGATGTCCTTTACCGGCGGGGGGTTGACACAATTCTTCGTCGTTGCCTTACACACGAGGAAGCTGAACACGTCCTTAATGACTGTCATAGCGATGCCTGCGGAGGCCATTTCTCAGGGATGGCCACTGCCCAAAAGGTCATCCGCGCCATAACTGCCAACTTTTTGCCCCCAAGGCCCGGACACCACCTGCTCCATTACACCCAGTCGTCACCATTGGTTCCTTTTGTAAGTGGGCCATCGACTTCATGTAGTGTAGACCCCCATCTACGAATGGCCATAAGTACATCCATGTCGCTGTCGATTACTTCACCAAATGGGCGGAAGCCATGCCCACCTTCAATTGTACCGCTGACACCGCTGCCCGTTTCTTTTTCAACCATGTTATCACTCGATTCGGGGTCCCTAAACAGTTGGTCTCAGACCATGGTTCACACTTCGAAGATGCCGTCTGGCTTGAGTTATCCACCCTCCTCAAATTTGAACACCAATTTTCCTCTACTTACAACCCCCAAGGGAATGGTCAAGTAGAAGCTGTTAACAAAATCCTAAAAACCATCCTCCAACGAACTGTTGACCGGCATAAGTCCAATTGGCACCACATGCTATTCCCTACCTTATGGGCTTACCGTACCTCCACCAAGACCACCACTGGTTTTACCCCGTTTCATTTAGTTCACAGTGTAGAGTCTGTCGTCCCCATCGAGTGTCAGATACCTGCCTTACATATCGCCGTTGAGCTTCTCCCAGACACTTCCCCCCTCGAGCAGTGTTCGCTATCTCTCGAACAAGCTGATGAAGACCGTCGTGCCACTCTCCAGAACATCGAAGCTGCCAAGAACCGCTCCAAAGCTGGTTATGACAAACACGTACACCCTCGAACTTTCCATGAAGGGGACCTCGTCCTGACCTATGACCAAGCCCATGACAAAACCGGTAAAGGGAAGTTTGAATCCATGTGGCAAGGCCCTTACATCATGCAGACCTGCCTCAGCAAGGGGGCATACATTTTAGCCGACTCCGAAGGTCACCCTTTGCGCAACCCCCGTAATGGGTTGTATCTTAAGTGTTTTTTCCCATAAATGAAACTGCGGCCTCATTGGTCCGCATTGTACAGTTTGCTTTTTTTTTTGTTTTTCACATTTTTACCATCGTCTTACATTCATCATTTTTGCATGCCCACAGATGGACCATCTTCCACCTTGTTACACTGGTTTCGCTGATGGCGCAAGCCGCTGGTCTCCCAACCTAGCTTCTGCAGCATGGGTCTTATATTCCCCCTCACATGAGATGATCCACCTTGACGGAATATGTATAGGCGCTGCCACCAATAACCAGGCGGAGTATGATGTTGTGACTGGTCTCCTGACTGCTGCTCTCCAGATGGGCATATGTCACCTTCATGTGTTCCTTGACTCCCAGCTACTTGTCTCCCAACTCAACAACTGCTACTAGGTGCGTGATCCCTGCCTATTTAGAAAATTCCTGCGCACAAAATAACTCAGCCGACAGTTTGAATCCATTACATTCACTCATGTCCCGAGAGATCACAATAGTGTCGCAGATCAAATGGCCAACAACATCCTAGATTGGCATATCAATCACACCATGTAACACCTACATCATGCATCATCATCCCATAACATCTCATAAAAATATATAAAAACCCAAAAAGATTGCATCGCATCAACATTTGCATCCATGTACATAAACCATAAAACCACATGTATATCCATAGGGGCATCCACGTGCCTAATCATACATACATCATGCTGCATCACATAAAATACACAAGGGACATCCACATGCCCAACATCCTATACTACTTGCATCCACGTGCAATACAAACATATCACACATCATAAAACGCATCCACGTCCGTACAACTAAAACAACATCACAAAAAGGTGCATCCACGTGCATATATATGTATATATCAAAAAATACATGTTACAGTGCTATACATGTCCTGAGTATCCCTGTACTCAGCTATACAAAAAATGTCTATACATCCCTAAAGCCTCATAAAATACATGCCGTAGCTACAAAACTCCGGGGGAGTCCCCTGCACTCCCTAATGAGAGTCATACCCTGCATCACTGCCTGCATCTGCTGCCTCTGAGTCCTCCCCTCGCTCCTCCTCCGGCAAATCCGCATCCCCTACTAGCTCTTGTGCCCATGCCCTGTCTGCCAAGATAGCCACCCGGATCGCAATGGATCTGAACTCTCGGGGTGCCCTCATGCAATCCTGAACCACGTCCGGGTCGATGACCCACCACCCCTCGTCGGTCACCCCCACCAGCAAACGGTTTAGTAGTTCCCGTACGGACTCTAGCATCCCCTCCGCATCCCGGCGACGCACCTCCCCCCGCCCAGGCAGAGCTGGAATGGCCACAATCCCCCTCCGTGCCACATGCCCTGGCGGTGCCCTCGGGCCCACATCTGCAGATCACCCATATGTCAGTAACAGTATATCAATAAACTATCATATATAAACTTGACATCCATAACATCCAAGCAAAAACATACGTACCATCGGGTACCCATGCCTGTCCTGGTGCCCGTGGCGCCTCTGGGTCTCCGGTGTAGTCCATGTCCCTATACGGGTAGTCATCCAGTGTCAATGGTATCTGGAACCACTGCAGGTACAACTCCTGTGTAAAGTATCTACCCACATTGCCGCCACCACGGCGGCGCATCATCTCACCGCACCGCACCATCCGCGGCTCCCTCAAGCCTCCTGCTCTGATCGGAACCCGCGACCGCAGTGTGGGTACCCTCTCCATAAAAAACGCACACAAGAAAGAACCATAGCAAAACCCCTTGCCAGATTCCTTCGCTGCTGTCAGCTGTCGTTGAACGCAGGTGAGGAACATCTAGCCCCACGCATAATACACACCGCCCAGTACGCGCTCCACTAGCTGCATCTGGCCCCCAGACACCTTCTCCGGTGACTGGGACCCCAAGACGCGAACCACGCATGCCGCCATGGCCTGTACTGATGGCTCCTGTAGGTCTCTCACCAGAAGTGCATTCCTATGCACCCTCGCCTCTGGACCACAGTACCGCTCCGGCATGTCCTCCATTTCTATGTCCGCGGATACCCGCGGCTACGTGTCTGCCACCCTACCCAGACAGGGCAACCCCGTAAGGAAGTATACATCTGTCAGGGTGAGGTCCACCCTCTCACCCTGCACTCTGAAAGCCTGTATGTCCGGCTCCCAGAAACTAATCAGTCGGTTCAGCAACAACACTGCTGACCACGTCATGGGTACATGGGTGAACTTTAGTAGTACGCATAGTCCCAGCACCGATCGCACATGGCGATCCCCTCGGATGACAGTAACGATCTCATCTAGAATCTCCCGCTCTCTCCACAGAACCTGCGGCATCCTGTCAATCACGCAAAGTAGCCTCATCATACTCATGAAAAACAAATCGTCCTTCCCCTCCCCCTGGAAAACCCTAATAGCTCGGTCCAAAACCGCGGCCTTAGGGCTTCCTGCCGCGATTTCCGCCCGCGGCTATCAGGCCTACAGTCGCGGTCCTTAACCGCATCTGTTAGCGCTAACCTCGCGATTTCACACCACGTGTCCCTCCTTGGAACGCGCGGTACCAGACCGCGTGTCCAGCCAAGAAACACACGGTACCAAACCGCGTGGTTCACCCCAAAACTTGCGGTCCCCAACCGCGGTTCCACCGCCCTAACCCGCGGTCCACCCCACGTGGACCGTACAAATAACCCTGGGACCCACTACCCAACCCCCGACCCTAAAAAATATGCAGGTATGAGTTTGACGGAATACCTGTATCTCTCGGATCTGCAATCGGTCGGTCGGATCGTCCAGAAATGCCACCTCAGCTTTGGTCCACTCTGCTCACTAGTCAAAGTCAAATAGTACAAATGACACTTGTCATGTTGGGCCCACTCACTATTTATAGTCAGTTGACTTTTTCTTGTTTAGGCCATTCCGAGCTCATACGGAGTCCATTTTTTGAACCGTTTCCACCACTGGAATCAGCACGACGAGACCGTCATAATGGTCCACTTGTTCCCTTAATTTTTCCAACTTTATTTTTTGAGCATTTTTTTCGACACCCCTCGTCGCCTCGGTTTGCGTGCCACATCGGCCGTTCTCCATTTTTCGCATATTTTATATAATCGGATTCATTTTTCCGAGCTTGTGAGGATGCTTGAGATCATTTCTCGCTCTCACCCCCATATTTTTTAGGTATTTTTTCCAAAACACCCCCCGTCACCTCGGTTTGCGTGCCACATCGAACACATATTTCATTAAATTTGGAATTAAATAGTGGATCTAGAATTAAAAAATAACCAAAAAACTCAATTATAGGGTTGCAGTTGTAATAAAATATTTCCAAATTTAATGAAATATGTGTTATCGGCCGTTATCCATTTTTGACACTCTTTATATCGCCGGATTCATTTTTCCACCCTCGTAATGATGCTTGAGATCATTTCTCGCTCTCACCTGGTACAATTTCAACATTGTGTCTCGACACCTTGCTGCCTTGGTTTGCGTGCCACATCGGCCGCCATCGGATTGTTCTACATTTTTACATGAGCCCTCCACTCCTGTCATACTGCAAATATTTCGTTATTTTGCCACCATTCATTCACCCCGCAAGGAGGCCCACTAGTGTTCCCCCCTACCCTTGTTCTTGGTCATCATCACTGATACTTGATTGAACACTTCCTCCTTACCTGGCCATTCCTTTTGTTCGGTATAATTTTATCCCTTTTTCGGGCCGGACAAGTCCTTTACGAAAAAATCACTTCGGGAGTTTCTGTTAAGCTCTTTTCTGACTCCTAAAATAATGAAAAGATCTCCAAGCGATCTTGCTTCCTTTCATGCTCGTTAAAGTACCTGAAAGGGCGTCTATATAGTATAAGTTTAACCCTTTTCCGGACCTGGTAGACTAATTACGAAAAAGGAATACTCTAGTCACACCAGCTAGAAGAGTTCTTCATTGCATCCTTTTATGCTTCTTCGGGCCTTGGAGACTAACACACGAAAAAGAAACCCCCTAGAGTCTTCTTATTTGCTTTCAGACTTTCTAAAATTGAAAGCAACCACGAGCATGAACTGTCGTGGGCTCGTATAAATCCACATGACAGTACCATTCCATTACTTCAGAGTCTTCTTATTGCTTTCAGACTCCTTAAAATTGAAAGCAACCACGAGCATGAACTATCCTGGGCTCGTATAAATCCACACGACAGTACCATTTTATATACACTTCTTCTAGTTCCCTAACCCATGAAGAAGTCCCCCACCGTGCCTCCTGGCACTATGATCGATCATCTCGGCAGCACCCCCCAATCAGGTCGCCTTTGTTCAGAGTATTCTATAGTCTCCCACCATTTTATACCAGCTTGAGTCTCCCTCAGCCCAGTCCCCATCCTTGATCCATTACAGCTATGATCCCTTTCCCTTCATTTAGTTTCATATGCTGCCCAATCATCCCCGTCATCGTACTCTGAACAAAGGAAGTTTGAGTCCACCCACTCTACTTGCCTAGTTGTCCCCCCACAGTTAGTCAGTCCTGCCATCAGTACTCTCACACTTTGGTTCTCCACCTCACGCTCCTATCAAGGAAGCATCATTGCCTTGGTAGTTGCAGGTCTCCCTTTGTCAATGACAGCCCCTCTATTCCAGAGGATAGACCCAGAGGCCCCTACGCCTTGGACCCATCACCATCTGTGGTGCGTGCCTACGGACCATTTTGGGAGGAGTCATCATTGCCTCTCCGAATGGTTGTTTCTCACATGTTCGACTTCAGCACCTTGATCGCATCGTTGAGAATCGCGCAGGGTTTATATCCCTTCCATTTTTAGTCGAAGACCCCGGATTTCCCCCGACTCTAGCACATTGGTGAGTCACTTTGGAACGCCCAGTTATATGTTCCCGTGGATATCCGGGCTGCGTTGGCGATTGTATTTGGAACCCATCCAGTTATATGCTTCCTTGAGTACCCAGTTCCGTTCCAGTTCAGTGTATCGTTGAGGTCAGGACTCCCTGTCACCATGATCCAGCAGCTCATCAATTCCTCTGGTACCCCCGTCAGCAGCACTGTTGATATTCCAGTGCACCAGTTCTTCAGCTCACACATGGTCCACCCAGCAGTATGTCCCAGATTTGTGTCCCCTTTGGAATCTTATGATGTACACAGTGGTTATCTATGTATCTTACAGGTCCCCCTTTTCGGGCCTCACAATTCTGTTTATGTATCTTGATACGAGCATGGGTATGCTCGCCTCGTCCATATATTGAGATTCTTCCTCATTCAGTATTTGAGGTCATGTATATGTCAGGTCCCCATTTTTTGGGCCCCATTGTTATTATTATGTTATATCCTGATACGAGCATGGGTATGCCCACCTCGTCCATATGATCAGATGATTCCTCATCCATTTTTGAGGTTATGTACTTTTAGTTCTTGCAGTTTGTTCGGGATCGTTGTTCCGGGCTTCAGTTTGTTTCTTCTCTTCTCCACACCCCAGGAAAACCATACATGACTTATGATGTCCATCGGCCATACGATGAGCTCCTGCCCTCGCACATCAGGGGCAATCTGTTAACACCCAAAAAGTGTTCACTACCTCATCTACCCCATTACATGGCTCATTTGTCCATTTTCCTACCATATTTCCCTTAAAAACCCTGAAAATCCCACTAAAAAGCCTCCAAAAGGCCTAAAATGCCTCCAAAAGGCCACAAAACCATCAAAAAAGCCTCAAAAGGCTAAAAAACCCCTTTTTCCTCCAAAAATATCCAAAATTCCTCTAAAAATAGCAAAAACCCTCTAAAAAGGGAATAAAAAATATAAAATAATGAGGAAAAGGAGGAAAAAACCCTATACAGCTGACCTAAACCATATGGTTCCCAAAACCATGGGCCAGCACTCCACCACCAAAAAACTATAAATAGGTGATGGAGACCCCTCATTCCACAACCACAGTCATAAGCACCCTTACTCTGCCAAAATCACTCTTGAAACCCAGGCTCACCCTTGAGCTACTTTCACCTTGAGTGCCCCTTTTGGCCCATTCCCACCATTGGAGAAAGAGAAGGATCAAGTTGGAGCTTGGAGCAACCCTCTTGGAGCATTGCAAGAGCTTCACCAACCTTCACATTGGAGGTAAAATTAATACAAAAGCCATTCTTTACATCTTATTTTTTCTGTTTCATGCACATGTTTAGAGTAATTCATATTTTTGTTTTAGCATTTTAATTTACATTTACTGAACTGCTACTAAGGAGTCCCTTCTCCTTAGTAGGTGCTAATTTGCACAAGCTAGGGGTAAAACCCTAGCTACAATGTGTAAGGGTTTTTTGAGGGTATTACATAACATTCCCCACACATTTAATTGCAACTAACACATTGGTACCGAATGTTGTTATTTAATTATTTATCCTAATGGTAATATCAATGACCTCTAAAATTTTGACTATCAGGTGCTGAGGTGGCATCCTTCGGTTGTTTGCTTGCCTGGGAGACTAGAGTGCTCCCCTTATTTGGCATATCTTGTAGTTATTTGGAGGAATGGAAACCTTAATAACAGTCTATTAAAAAGGTCATTGATACCATTAGGATAAATAAACAAATAACAACATTCAGGAGGAAATCAGCCTTGGTACAATCAATTCAAAGTCCTCAATAGCTGATGTTATCCATTTCTATAGCATGAAACATTGGAGGTTTACTGTTGCTATGAGGTCCAAACTCCACTCAACACACTCATTATTTCTTCTCTTAGCCTTTCCATACCTCAAATTTTGCAAGCGTCTCATGTTGTAAGAAGACATGGATAGTCTTAATTTGCACTCAAAACTACCTCACATCCACAAAACTGGCCCAGAACTAAATGATGAGGTAGAAGGTGAAACGTGTCTACTAATGTTCAAAACATTAACCATATATGTTTAATTACTATTGTAGCTTGTCATTATAGGGCCCAGAACTGCCCAGATGTGAGGTATAAAGCATGTTCATTGCCTTCCATTGTCCACAGTTGGCATGGGATGCCCAAAATTCATTTTACAACCAATAAAAAGGAAAAATCACACTTTCGACTCGTGAATTGAATTTGAAAGTACAATCTGGTAGCTATGACAGGAAACTATTTTTCATTAGAAAACCCACCGACAACTTGTTTTACAGCTTTAGGAGCAAGTGAATTTACCATAAATAGTTAAGAGAGAAATTTGTGGAAATTGACCCTGGGAACATATATGAATAGGTATCTTCATAGGGTATTGAAGAACAATACACTATAAGAAGATTTCATTAGTGATAAACCCTATGTGTCACACTACTGTTGTTTTGGTTGCTTTGTATATATTCATATTATCGAGGAGAAAGGGACTGAATTGAAATCCTCCATTTCGAAGTGTGTTTTTGCTGGATATAGTGAGTACTCCAAAGCTTACAGAGTAAAAAACCAATGTTCAAAAGCTTCCTGAAACCAATATTTTTGCCTTGTCTGCATTTGGCCTAGTCCTCTTAATGTTGTGTGTTACCCCCTTTTTGTGATTAATGTGTTTATATTACATTACATGTCATTGAACATTGTATTAGAACATTGACCTAACTGGTAGTATTGAATTTTCTTCAACACAGTGACCGACTAGGGACTGCTCTCTGGCTGACATTTTTCTGGTTTGGTCCTCCTGCTTGGTTGATGGATATGCTCATTCTTGATTGAAATTTATTATTTGTTTTAAAAAAAAAACCAATATAGTCGGAAAATCAATATACACATAATGTCTGAAAATAGTCTTTGAAAATCAAATTTCTCATGGCCTTTTGAGTGCCAATTTGCATGGATTTGAAATTTGCAACATGTCTAAGGTGTAATATTTCAACTAAGTTAGCTGATGTATTTTGCGTTTTCTGCTGTAGTATTTTACAGATTATTTGGTTACGATGTATTGACATGTAATAGTTACGAACACTACTGCAATGTACTCATGAGTGGACCCTCTCACTGTAGTTATGGTTTGTTGGGATGATATAGTCAATTAATGTTTCTTAGTTGAGTGATTTTGCCAAACAGTTCACTAACAAACAGTTTTCATATGCATTAGAATAAAATACCAGCATGTAAATTTTAAAAATGAAGGGTAGGATGCCAAAAATATGCCATTCAAAGAAAGAGGGTAGGCTGCCAATAATATGCCCAGCAGTGTTGGAAGGACCAAAACTGGGTGATATACTAGTTAACTTCCTACATCCACAAGGGTTAGGCATGTCCCTCCTAAGCCTCATATTTGAGGGAAGTAAATGTGTCTAACTAAGTAAATGTGTACTTTCAAAGAAGAGAGAAAGAACCATCTTGTTTATTCTTGTTTTATGGAGTGTAGGTACCACCAAATAGGTATCTGTTAGATCTATCTTCCTCAAGTGATGATGAAGATATACTCGGAGAGGTTTAAAGTGAGACGAGTTGTACTAGATCTATCGATTTTATATCAACTGGATCTGAAAAGATAAGGAAAAGATTTCATAGACGCATGAAATATTTTATTGCCAACGGTGGGTCGTGTAATTATGATGCTGAGAGCATAGGAGACATGGATTTTTCATCATTATCAATACGTAAACAATGGAAAAATTCCCATGCAAGACTAGCAACTGGTAAAATGAGCAAGGCAACATTGTTTATCTCTTTCATACTAGGATGCCATTGCAAATAGGATGTCTAACCCTCCATTTTTTATGGAATTCCACATGTGATTCTGATCACACTCTTTATGGGTTGAAATTGTCATGATTGTGGTGATTGAAAGTAATCCTTATAGGCATGTTGATGCAAAGGAAAGGCACTTTGAGGAACACTTATGGAATGTTTTGACCTCCTAACATCTTTGACAGTCAATCTTGGGACAATTTTGTGGGCAAACCATTAATTATGGGCCTAATTCCCACCATAAATCAGTTATAGAAGTAATTATTAGCACTTCTTAGTCCTCAAGCAACGTCCTCTTTCAAATTCAGGCATGATATGAAGAAATTCACTTTGCAAAATAACTGAGGATAAATGCACTTGAATTATTTTTGTTTTCATTAAGTAGGTCTGATTGAGCAAACAAGTATTTTTTGAAAGTGTCCTTCAAGCAACCAAACCACATCAAAGTATATTTATCATTTCATTCAAGTCACTGCTATCAAGAAACAGTTGGTCCTTTTAATATGAAGTTCAACAAAATGACTTGACGAAGAAAGAGGTGGTATCAATTGAGAACTTAGAAGTACTAATAAAAGGCCCAAACCAAACACAAAGATCACATCAATACATGCCAAGAAGAGAAAGACCAGCAATGTGACACCAAAATTGGTTATGAGGAGAAACCAAACATCACAACAAGCTCCAAGAAATTGCCAAAATTTAGATGACATGCGAGTGGGTTGTAGAAAGGCAGCATCGTAGCCATTCATTGAGCTCCTCTATAATTCGAGAATAATTTAATATTCTCTACTGAATAAGGCCAACCACGTGAAGGTGGAAGCTCGTATGGACCCTCCCCACCCTCACATCACTCTCAATTCCCCATACCCAATGCATGTACTTGAAAAAAAAATTACATGCAAATTCATGCATATTTCATCATAAACAAACATCTACCATTCATTCAATAAAGGCTAACTTTCATTAAACCATTGTTTCATCCAGTCAACACATTCATTCAATAAAAAATAACAATCAATAAACCATTCATTTATTCAGTGAACACATTCATTCAATAAAAGCTAACATTCAAGAAAGGTAACAGTTTGCTACACTGAATCCTTAAACCATTAAACCATTCATTCATTCATGAGGCCAAAAATCATGGACGACATATTATTATAAAAAATAATTAGACAATATTTTTTCAGTCACTTATTTTTAATTCATTTTCTCTTTACAAAATCTCTAGGAAAATCATCTTCTGGAGCTTCTCCTCCAATTCTTAGTTCTTCATCAACTTGTAGTGATGTCTGTATCCTAGAGTGCTTGCTACGTGGATTTTGCGTCAAGGGGTTCAGATTTGTTGCAACAATGTGAAAATGTTGCATCGATATATTTTGCTACTGTAATGACAAGTATTTCATTAAAAAAAACATTACAAAGATGTTTTTTTACCTATTTTGGCCACATCATGTTCTTCATTTTCCTATCCAGGATCAACCTGTATAGTGCGACCCTCTACATGCTCTGTAGTTGAAATATGGGGAAGTACAATTAATGTTCACCGTATGCAATGCTATATATAAAATCGTAGCATATGAATACATTCATTACCAGGATTCGAAGCACGATCTTTGATTTGTTGTTGTCCCTCCTCGACATTAAGGGGATCATTGCTTTCTTGCTCAAAACAGAGTCAGTACTTTATGTCAATTATTGATAATTAATAGATTTCACAAGTAATAAATCTTCATTAAACTATATATATTTTATATACCTGTGCACCAGATGGATCAGTACCAAAAGACTTTGCTTGCACAGACAAGCTTTTTCAAGGTTCAACAACAACTCCAAAGTCGTGCTGGAAGCCAAGCTTCAAGTATTCCTCAATGGGAACTTCTTTGAATCAGTCGGCCTACATATTTGCATAACATCGTTAATTTACATTTTGCGGTGCAATAAAAGGAAAAATAATTTGCAATTTATTATTTGGATGCATTATTGGTTTTTTGAAACTTACAAATCGTGCTTCCAAATTGGAATAACCACCAGGCCCAAGCTTGTGTTGACCAATTTTTTCTAGTCTTGCCTTTGTGGACGTTGATGTGTCTGACAGCCTATGCAAGTGTTGAAATACGTTAGATGTTCCAAATTCGATATAGAAATAAATAATAATAAGGTTTAGAATTACATTGTGGAAAGTATTGCATACCTCCATGTGCCTAGTGTTATCTATCCTTCTTTTCTCAGGCCCCTCTCCTTTCCATCATCCACTAGAGCTTTCCACTCTCTTGTTGTAATCATGGGAGGGTGCTCATACCTAGGTTTGTTTTGTAGGTGAACCCTTTATTGGTCTCAGACAATCTTCATATGTTTTCCAGCCTTTTTCAGGACCACGACTCGATTGAAGGTCTCGTTGCTGAACAGGCCAACCAACCGGTTATTGAGATTATCTTTTAATTTTTCATTTTTCTATCCCACCTTGTGCGGATGGTGGGCCCAAATATATCCAAGGAAAAATCATTCGTGTTTTTATAAAAAAATATCATTTCCTGCAAAACGATTGTGCCATGATCATAATTAGTTGAAAAAAATGTTTTATTGGTATATTACAATCAAATTATAAACACTAACTTGCTCAACGTATATTTACCTGGGATCTTCTCTATCTTTATTGGGGAGAGATCTTCGTCCACCAAACATGTTGTCTCAATTGTTCCCGTTCTAGTGACACTGGAAGATCATGGAAATGTAGCTTCAATAATATCAATACTAGGAGGCTCGGTGTTGACCCCTTCTTCTGGACGATCTGTTGTGCGTTGGTCACTAGCGGCCGGTGCGCTCACAACTGGGGTCCGGGGTGTTGAGAAACGTGTTGCCGACTGTTCATTCGACAACAATGGAGAAGGAGTCGATGCAAGTGGAGTCCTTTTCTCATGATGCGACATCTCTCCATGAGCAACACTGGGGCCAACACCGCCTTGATGAGTAGTGTGTGGTCTCATTAAATTCTATAAATACAAACCACATTTTATAAGTTCACTATCATATAAAAGTGAAATTATAAAGTTATAAATTAATTATATTATGATTCAAGATTCTGCAACTTACTTGCAAGGTTTTAGTTCTCTGATTCAACACTGCAATCCTAGCTTGAATCGCGTCTGTCTACAGAATTTGGAATAGCAGACGAACAAGCTCCACACTAAGTTTTTCCAAGACATTCTATATCATATTAATTAGGTCTGTAGCTGAACCAATTATGTCAGCATCGGCTAACAACTCAGCCACTTCAAGATCTATTGATTGCTGTGATGTTGTTTCATACAATGATTCATTGGTCTGCAACAAAAATATATAAAACACTACAGATTTCTATCATGATAGATTCCTAAAATTATACTAACAAAACATATCTATCATGATAGATTCCTAAAATCACAACTAGGTTTAACTGATTCCTGGATGATGGTGTCATCTGATCCACAGCTGTGGACTTGCCCTGAGCTGAATACGAGGGGCGGCTGCATGTTTGATGAAGGCATCTGAGTGAACCGCAAGAGTCGGAGGAGGTGGGGTGGAATCAACAAGGGAATGGAAGGCAACGTCTAGGAGGCGCTTGCGTTCCTCAGGGGATGGCTCCATGGCTGTGGCTCAGGAGGAGCACACAAATGGCCGCAGGGGGGCACTTTGCACAGAGTAGAGCCAAAGGCAGCTAGGGTTTCAGCCAGAACAAAAATTCAACTAAATGAACACTTGAGTCTCTCTATGGTAAAAAATATTGAAGAAAAGATTTCCTAGATTTCTTTTATTTTAAGAGTTAATACATTACGAATATCTATAACTATGTAAATGGCTTGGAAATGAGGTTTAATGTATATGTAGGTAGGGTATTGAAATACTTTGAATAAAGTTGTGTAATAAACTAAAATATTGAAGAAGAATCTAAGACACAAGTATTGAAAATGGATTGCACACGTGTTACATAGAGATTTACTTCAAAATCCCAAAATCGAGAAAACTAACATTCATGAGATTTTCTTCAATTTATATATCATTGTATTATATTTTATGTTTACAATAAAATATTATAGTATCCGAAATCGTAATTCATTGACGCGGATTAGATTAGGAACTTGATTTATTAACAAGAAATAATTTATAATGGGCAGAAAACAATGCAAACTGACCCAAAATGGACCCAAATATTTCTTTAAGGACACCAATCCCCCATTCCCCCTAGCTAGGAATGGTGATTAGATACCTTAGACCCCCTTTTCTTTTGTAACTTACAAAGAGTACAACACATGTCCAACATTCTCTCATTTCTTGTATTCTTTGAAATACGAGGACAAACAGGAAGCATTCGTGAAATCAACTACTAAGGTTAGATATGCCCATTGATTCTCTATACAAAGAGAAATTTTCATTGCTAATATAATTTTTTCATGAATATAGAAAATTATTCAAGGTATCATCCTTCTCCAATAGTACTTTGTTATGTTCGACCATGTCTTTAACAAAATGGTACATTGAACATCAATATTCCTTGTCTTGGAATCATAAGAAGGGATATTTTCCAAAAAAATGCACTTGAATGGTCAAAACCTATTCTCACTACTTTTTAAACAAAGCCATTACCTGAACACAACTTTTCAACCATACTAATTCTTTATTTCCATGAGTGGCTCCCATGTATTTTTCTTTTGTATTTGAAATTGCAACTGCACCTCTCGTCCTACACATCCAACTGATTGCTCCACCAAAAGTTAAAAAATGTAACCACTGATATATGTTCTCTAGTCAATATATGCATCCCAATCCACATCAAAAAATCATTGCATATCTATATCCCTGTGACATCTAGGTCTTCCTTTCTAGCAGATTGTAGAATATGTACACAAATATATGAAGGCCCTCTTTACTACTGTCCAATGTTTCTTCCTGAAGCATAAAAGCTCCTCTGAAGCGTAAAAGCTTCTTTTACCGCAGTAAATACTTAGAAATCCCACAAATAATCGGACGCCCACATTTTGAGGGAATAATAAGATATTGATAAAATATATGATGATAAGATGATAAGATGATTACAATGTAATGAGAGGCCCCATATAAATACAATTCCAAAGGGCACCTCTAATGGTTGTTCATAAGGGTTATGTCCCTTCAATAATTATTGTTAATTACTATTATTACTATTATTATTTAATATCAATATATTTTAGGCTTGTTACATTGCCTTCCCCTTAAGGGAAGCTTTGTCCTCAAAGCTTTGTTGAAGACAAGGGCTATGTCTGATTTTTTGATTGAACTGTCATCTCTAAATCCTTTTTAGTATTTGCGACACTTGAGGAAATGAGGCGATACAAGTTACGAATTCCACAAAAGAACTGTCGCATAGTTTCTGATGTGGTCCATCTGAGATCTATTTTTATCGGATCTATTTGATCGCTTTGTGGAATGGATTTTTTCGTTTGTTGCTTAGTATTTTCATTTGATGTTATTGCTTGTATGACATCGTAATTCCTCGGTGTATGTTCATTTTGACCCTATCATTGGCCAAAATGACGTTTATAATTGGGGTTTCGATAAGGATTTCTTGTTATTTATTTTTCTATTGGATTGAATCCTTGTTTAACTATGACAAGGATTGAAATTGTATTTAATTCTTCTTCTTCAACTTGAGTTTGTTCAATTGAGAGTTTGGATGATTCCTTCTGGATTTGTGCTACTTTGTTCTCTAGTAGATTGTTATTACTCTGAATTTTTTTGAACCTTTCAACTTGCGACTTTTTGTCCTCTTTTAACTTCTTGACTTGTTCCTCTAGTTCTTGATTAAACTTTCTGAGGTGTTGGTTTTCTTCTTGCTTTTCTAGTATTCTTCCTTCAAGGTATTCATTTGAATGTTCTGTCTTTCGACTATGTTTCAGCTTCTTGATTTTTGTAAGTAATGTCTTGTTATGAATTCTTAGTCGAAATAGTTCTTCAGTATTGCTTGTTAATGTGTTATTGACTTTCGTAATTTCCAACTTCTGCGCTTTTTTTGAGTCCTCGTCTTTCTACTAAAGTTCCTTAATCCGTTGCTGAAGGTGGAAATTCTCTGCTTCTTGGCATCTTACTTTTGTCTGAATTTCCGTGATTTCATCATCTTTGTCCTTAATGATTTTGTTTAATCGTTTTATTTCTTCTCTATTATCGACTTCATTTTTCATGCTTTTTTGGTTTTGTAGATTCTGATTGGTATATTTTTTACTCATTAATTCCTCAATTTAAGTAGATAATCTCTCAATATGGCTTTTTAGATAATGATTCTCCTAATCTATTAAGCCATTAGACATATCCAGCTTCGTCATGTTAAATACTTTGTCCAATGCTACTTGTAGTTCGGACTGCAATTTTGATTTAGAATTCTCCATAATTTTTGATTTTGGACGATAACTTGGTCTGCTTTGATGATACTGGTCTCAATTTTGATGATAATTAGTCTTCGTTGACTTGACTTCTTTGACGATGGCGGCTAGAGGAAGACCTAGTGGCTAGAGGGCCTTCATATATTTGTGTACATATTCTACAATCTGCTAGAAAGGAAGACCTAGACGTCATAGGGAGATAGATATGAAATGAAGGCCCTCGGTAAAAGAAGCTTTTATGCTTCATTGGTATCATAGCCTCATTGGTTAATTCGACCCTTGGCCATATCCTGAGACTTTGTCTGATTTTTCTTGGCTTGTGGCCTTAATCCAGGGTTTCCCTGAAATCTCACCACATAATCCATCATCACCGCTCCTTCTCCTCCCACTCCTCCATTTCCATCCATATCTCTTCACTCAACCACTGCACCAACATCGCTCACCTGCTCACACGCCCAAACCACGCTCCATCTGCACCTACCCACTGCTCCGCAGACATCCACGACCATTGATCCACGCCTTCCCTCCATTCGCTCCTCCTCCATCGCCTCCTCCCACCATGCAAGCTCCACCCAAATTCTTGCCACCTACTACCCTCCTCTTCACTGCACCCAACACCCACGTGCTCCCTGTCTGCGCCACCTCTCTCCATACTATCTCTTCACTCCCTCATCCTCTCTCCCTGCTCACCATCCCCCACACCTCTACACATTCCATACATCCCCGTCGTCACCTGCAAACTCCCCGATTGCTCACACCCTCCAACCTTCCATCACCACCTTCCAAGGCTCAACCGTCTTCAAACCTTTCACCTGCACTCTTCCTGCCGACCACGCCCTCCTGCTCCTACACACTCCCGTGATTTCCCTCCGCCACGATTCCGCCACCTGCATCCAACCACTCCACCTGACTCTTCCCACGCCCACTTCATCCTCTGTGCTGCTACCTCCCCCACCCTCCATTCCTTCACCCTGCTCCCTCTGATCGGCCTTCCCTACCTCCCCTCTCGCTTCACACATCCCTCTGCACGCCTTCCCCACCTCCGTCAGCTCCCCCACGCAGATCCTCTTTACTACTGTCTATTTTTGGCATATACCTGGTGGAAAATCCCTTTACATGGGGAATGTCTGGTCTACTACATACCATATAAGACACCAAACATCCAATATCACTAGAATAGATAACAAATGACATGCATTCTACCTATTTTTGAGTCTTGGGACAACGATATACATATAACTTTGCACCTATAGGAATATTCATGTTTACTAGTTTACATTCCTACATATTCAACCTTTGCAATGTTGTCTCAACATATTTCCTTTGATTCAAACAAAGCCTTCTATTGACCCGATCCATTTCGATTACAATGATCAAAATAAAATTTGCAACACCAAGATCTTTTATATCAAATTTAGATTACAACCAAGCTTTGACATCCTTGATGTTTCCAATCAACAACATATCATCAACATACAATACAACACAACACAAATAAAATAATCGCCAACTTTCATGGAATACACATAATGATCAACTTTACTTCTTGATATACCAATTCCCAATATAGAAGTATCAAATTTTTGATACCACATTGTTGGTGAATTTTTAATCCATATAGGGACTTCTTTAAATTGCAAACTAGCTCCTTCTTTCCCTTCACTACAAAACCCTATTGTTGTTTCATGTAGATTTCTTCTTCTAAATCACCATGTAGAAATGTTGTGTTCACATCCATCTTCTCTACTTCAAGATAAAAAGTAGTGGGAATAGAAAAAGAAATATAATAGAAGTTAATTTAGAAACGAGAGAAAAAATCTCGCCAAAATCATTTCTCTCCACCTTGGGATATCCCTTAACTACTAGGAAAGATTCAAGTACTTCTCTGCCTTACCTTCTACATCAAATTCTTTTTAAACACTCATTTTCTACCAATAGGTTTTCTTCAGCTCAACTAGATCCCAAGTGCTATTTTGATCCCAGGCATCCATTATTCAACCATTGTCTTTTTCCAAAGTTTACTAACATCTAAATCCATTTCCTCCCTAAGGGATCTAGGATCATCATCACTAATAGATAGGGAAAATTCAATAATATATAGAGGCAAATTAGAGCATAAATCATGTGGAGTATACCTTTTTGGTTTTCTTCTTAAGGATGGAACTTGAGGTTCTTCCGTTTCCGATTCATCTTCTTCTATTGAGTTAAATTATTCACCCTCAAACTTTGTATTTGAGAGAAACTTTAACCTCTCTAAATAAAACATACCGATTATAAATAATTTTCTTAGTTACCATGTTCCAAATTTTATAACCCTTTATACCATCCTTATAACTAGTAAAGATACATTCTTCTACATTATTATTGAGTTTACTCCTATTTTCCTTTGGAACATGCACATAAGCATCAAAACCAAAAAATGTTGATATGTTAGCAAAAGGTGTTTTACTATTGCATGCCTCATGTGGAGTTTTGTCAACTATTGATGATGTAGGTGGCTTATTTACCAAGTAACATGCAATATCCACTACCTCTGCCAAGAATTCCTATGTTGACCCTACACCATTAATCATACTCTTTGCCTTCTCCACCAGTGTCCTGTTCATCCTTCTAAAACTCCATTCTGTACAGGTGTGTATGGAGTAGTATTTTGCCTTGTTATTCCACACTTCTTACAAAATTCATCTAACTCATTTTCACAGAACTCTCCACCATTATCTATCCTCAACACCTTTATTTTTTTCTCTACTTGATTTTCTACAAGAGGTTTAAACTCTTCAAATTTACCAAAAACCTCGGATTTATTATGGATACAATAGACATATGTGTTCCTAAAGAAATCATCAATGAATGAAACATAATACACAGATTTTTCCTAGTGATAGAATAGGAACAGGTCTAGACACATCACTATGTATTAACTCCAAGATTTACTTTCCTCATGTAGCAGATGACAATTTAGTTGATTCTATTTACTATATATGCAATTTTCACATAAATGAAAATCTAATGAGAAATCGGACATACCTTCTACGGTACATTTACCATGTAATGCTCAAAGTCGCTTATGTCCAATATGGCCCAGTCTTTGATTCCATAGCGTTCTCATGTCTAAAGGGACAATATGGGTAATTTCTTCTTCAATGACAGATCTATTACACCCATCATTAAAAGTACTTCCTAACAAATTGTACAGAGTTCCAATCCAAACTCCTTGCATCAAGGTCATTGCTCCACGAACCATCTTGCACTTCTTTTTCAAATATAGTATGAAACCCTGCTTTTGCAAGATATCATTAACCTCAATTTAAGTTAAAGTTATCTTTATTTTATATCTAGCTTAATGAAGAAAAGCAACCTTGCTTTTAAATAAGAACAAACTCTCACAAGCTCCACTGGCCTTGGACAAATCTTAAAGATAACAAGATGAAATAATTTGTCATCTTTGTGATACTCGATGAATAAACAATTTCTTTTATGATGTCTTATGTATACCCACATTAAATCTCTATTTCAAAATATTTGTAAGATTAATAATATTTAAACATGTTAACTCACCAAAACTATAAAAATATAGGAAATGTTGTCTTCATTCTCTTTGACCATAAAAAAAAAATGTCACCAAAGCTTTGATACCAACCATCATCATTTAATAATAAAAGTATTAAAATAACAAATTAATACTAACTAACAAAAACTATTCTCCATTTTATAGAATCTTAATTTCATTTAACAAGTTAACAAGTCAACTTATATAACCATAGTTGGAATTTGGCCTTTAAATATTCATGATAGCTAAAATTTATTTTATGCATATTTCTTGTTTCATAAACAAAGAAATCTCATATATTAAATTGGTGTCTAGTTTGATTGTAACGTTAAAAATAAATTATTATTAACTATTGCTCACAAGTAGAGGGAGGTGTCACTCCTTCCATGCTCATCATGGAGCTAACATGTGTTTTTTATAAAAATAATAAAATAGAATAAAAATAACATGTGGGCTATTTAAAAGATTTACAACTACATATATCTACACAAATTAGATAAATTAAAACGCTCTCTAAAGGGGGTTTTGCACTTAGAGAGATTTACTGAAAAATCGGGCGACAGACCTGAGCATATAAACAGTCAAATACGATTAAGGTGAAATCTAACATTAGATGCTTGATAAATCCCCTTAAGACGAATCTATGATGGTAAAATAAACCATTACACATATATTTATATAAAATAAATATATCATATCTATATATATATATAATTCCATTAAAAGTCAATGCAATGGCAATGGGCAGGGATATTTACTTATTCAACTCTACGTTATTGTCATAATTTGATGGCCAAGACGCCACGCCACTCTGGAAGCCTCATATTTTCATTATACCTGATATCATTATGAAGCGGTTGGACTCAAAAGAAGATGGCAAAACGGATGCAAAGAGCCAGCGGCAGCGACTGAGAGGTTTCTATAAATCTATGAGACTTCTCTCTCCGATCTCTTTTCTGGTGAGAGTACGAGATTACTATGTTCGTAGCATGAACCAGTGCGCAGGGATGAGCATCTACACTGGTGGCGCCGTGGCTGTGCCCCGGTCCTTCCCCTCAAACTATTCTGACGATGATTTCAGAGAGATCATGAGAGCCGCGTCTCAGAGGGAGAGAGCGGCAGCAAGAACAGAAAACAGCCAGCCCTTCCCCCGGACTTTCAGCACTCCTACGGGTCAATCTCGTCGCTATCAGCTCCGTGTGGGGCGAATTGACGAAGAGAGCCCTTGTTATTTCCCTGCCTATTTCAAGAAGGCTGCTGACGAAGATCTTTTTCCACGGAGCCGAAGCTGTTATACTGTTCAGAACTTGAATCTCCATGGAAGGGTAAATGTTAAAGCTATTTAGATTAATACTGAATTGTGGAAGTTCGTCTATATTATCTAAAAATTATATAAAATCCTTACAATTATTTATTTATTTCTTTATTTTTTAAATCTCCAAATATTTTATGGTTGTGCACACTCTTAACCATTAAGGTAATTTACGATTTATGATGACAAGAGCATAGTGATTGGTAACATATTGGCTGCATTGTTGTATATAATTTTGAAATTAAGATCTAATATGGATTAAGAGAAAGTGTTTTCATTTTTAATCTTCTTAGTATCACAAAGTAGACAAATTCTATCCACTCAAGATGTTAAGAAATTGTCCAATGCCATGTTTCATTATGAAGCTTATGAAAATTTGTTCTTATTTCAAAACTGTTGATTTTCTTCTTTATGATAGTTAAAACAAAGAGATACTTGTGGTTTACTAGATTATGGTTGACTAGGTCATGATAGTATCTTAAATTTCTATTCTACTCAAAATCTTTGTTACCCCGCAATTTCTCCTTAAATTTTAATTTAATAATCGTTTCAATATTATCGTTATTCTATTTCAATATTGTGGTTATTATAGAGAACAATCTCTGGCTTACCAAATTATTTATCCAAGAATCAACATCTTTATGGCAATCTAGCTTATGCCACAAGTGGTTTTGATTGGAGTTTGAAGAAATCTTAGGAAGCTTGTTGTCTTCCAAGTTGTTTATATTGTTCTTGTACATTATGTACCTAGCGATAGTCATGATCTCAATGGGGGAAATACTCCTCTATCTTTAAGATTATAAGATTATAAGATTATAAGTTATAAAAAGATTTTGTATTTTCTCTATCTTTCTCCATGGTTCTCTAGAGAAGATGGGACCCCAAAATTCACAACCATATAAGATAAAAGATGACAAGATCCTCTAACACCAGCTTCTTCTTATCCCAAAGCAAAAGGTTCACAAATTTTCAGTTGTTTTCAAGACCATAATAAGCTTTCCACCCTTTATTTCTCATTTTCTCAATTCTATAGTTGTAGTTAAGCTTAGGATGAAGATTGATTCTAATATTTGTATGATGTCACTTCCACCAAGTTGTTGTTGTTATACATGAAACTAGCATAAGTGATATTTTTGAATTTGATCATCATAACCCTTTTTTTAGTGCTAACAATCATACCCTCACTAGATTTGAAATCCCTGAGAATTTTTATTTCGTCTCAAGACCATAGGGACACCTCACAATAAGCACAATATAATGAGCATAAAGAATAGGCATGATACATATTCCAGCTAAATTCATGTCAACATAGCTTGATTGTTGTGTGTATTGTTCTTACACTATGTGAGAATTTATATACTTGACTCCTCACATTTCAGGTGGGCACTGCACACATCTTTAGGAGAATGAGAAGAAGTTCAAATGATATGAAAATAGTAGCCAGTTGTTGTTTAAATAAGATAAATAGAAGTAGTTGTTAGGGATAATTTGAGTAAGGGAGGCACAATTAGAATGCATTAAGGAACTTTGATTTGAGACACAACCTACTCTCTTTAGGTTTTTTTGAGGCACTAGGTTTTTTGAACCGAAAATCCAACAGCATAGATGTCCGATTTTCGACATCATGCTGTCGACCATCCAACAAGCACCATATTTTTTTAACGTCGGTTTCACGTCATCGAATATCTGATAGCAAAAAAACATATCGGATATCCGACATCCTCCAGTCGGATATCTGACCGCTCCTGTTTTCCCATTCCCGTCGGATATCCGACATCTTACAGTCGAATATTCGACAGTATACCATGCCCGAGAAGGTCGGATTACCGACAATAATCTCTTTATATTCCGACATCTTACAGTCAGATATCCGATAGTATATCATGCCCGAGAAGGTCGTGTATCCGACTGTAATCTCTTTATAATCTGACATCTTACAATCAGATATACAACAGTATATCATGCCCGAGGAGGTCGGATATCCGACAGTAATCTCTTTATAAACAATCGGATATCCGACATCCTATGCATAGAAAAAAGTCCAATATTCGATGCCTTTAGCCGTCGATTGTATGGCAAAGGCGTCACATTATTTGTAAGGATACGTCGGATATCCGACGTCCTTTCCATAGAAAAAAGCCCAAAATCCGAAACCTTTAGCGATCAGTTGTATGGAAAAGGTATTGGATTGTTTGTAAGGATACGACGGATATCCAATGTCCTTTCTATAGAAAAAAGTCCAAAATCCGACGCCTTTAGTCGTCGGTTGTATGGAAAAGGAATGGGATTGTTTGGGGGTGATCGTCGGATATCCGACAGAGTGTTTGTATTTTAAAAAAAAAACATCCAAGGTGGTGCATGGAACCTCCCAATTGGTGAGAGTTACAAACTTGTGCACAAGTATGAATTGGGTCCCACTACTCATCTTTGTGAGTAGTGGGACCCAATTCATACTTGTGCACAAGTTTGTAACTCTCACCAATTGGGAGGTTCCATGCATCACCTTGGAGGTTTTTGTTTTATTGTGATTAAGGTCAATGGTGGTGAAGGATCCTAGAGAATTGATTACTCGCAGTAATTTCCAAGGAATCAACCTATGGCTTATATGTCTATATGTAAAAAAATAAAATCAATTCTATCCACACTATCATAAAAATACAGTCCACTGTCCTCCATATACAAAATTATGCCTAACTGTGTCCAAAATAACAAAACTATCAATCTAAGCAATTTCCAATATGCAAAACCAAATAAAATCAAATAAAGGAGAATGGTAATGCAAGTCTAGTGGGAAAAGGAGGAAGGTTGGGTAAGCCACAACTTAGTAGCAACCTCAAGTTGCATATCAACTAATGAAATCTCAATTTTTATGGTTCCCCGAAAAGGTGGCACAAAATGAGAGCATGATTGAGAATTGACTCAGTACTCAAATGGTCCTTGGATGAAAAAACAATGAGAGAAGTAACAAAAAAAAAATATTTTACAAGGCCCTTGAGGAGGCAAGGGTGGATTAACTTCAACACTTTTCATTCTCTTGAGTACAAGGGCAACTTTAGGAATCACTTTGTCTGGGGCAGCTGGTGCAAGGAAGAAGTAGCATTTAAAGTGCAGCAAGAAATCTCATTCGACTTACCCCAACCATTGGGCTTGGAAGGATCAGCTTGTCAACACCTATCATCAATATCAATACGTAAACAATGGAAAAATTCCCATGCAGGACTAGCAATTGGTAAAATGAGCAAGGCAACATTGTTTATCTCTTTCATACTAGGATGCCATTGCAAATAGGATGTGTAACCCTCCATTTTTTATGGAATTCCACATGTGATTCTGATCACACTCTTTATGGGTTGAAATTGTCATGATTGTGGTGATTGAAAGTAATCCTTATAGCCATGTTGATGCAAAGGAAAGGCACTTTGAGGAACACTTATGGAATGTTTTGACCTCCTAACATCTTTGACAGTCAGTCTTGGGACAATTTTGTGGGTAAACCATTAATTATGGGCCTATTTCCCACCATAAATCAGTTATAGAAGTAATTATTAGCACTTGTTAATCCTCAAGCAACATCCTCTTTCAAATTCAGGCATGATGAAGAAATTCACTTTGCAAAATAACTGAGGATAAATCCACTTGAATTATTTTTGTTTTCATTGAGTAGGTCTCATTGAGCAAACAAGTATTTTTTGAAAGTGTCCTTCAAGCAACCAAACCACATAAAAGTATATTTATCATTTCATTCAAGTCACTGTTATCAAGAAACAGTTGGTCCTTTTAATATGAAGTTCAACAAAATGACTTGACGAAGAAAGAGGTGGTAGCAATTGAGAACTTAGAAGTACTAATAAAAGGCCCAAAACAAACACAAAGATCACATCAATACATGCCAAGAAGAGAAAGACCAGCAATGTGACACCAAATCTGGTTATGAGGAGAAACCAAATATCACAACAAGCTCCAAGAAATTGTCAAAATTTAGATGACACGCGAGTGGGTTGTAGAAAGGCAGCACCGTAGCCATTCATTGAGCTCCTCTATAATTCAAGAATAATTTAATATCCTCTACTGAATAGGGCCAACCACGTGAAGGTGGAAGCTCGTATGGACCCTCCCCCCCCTCACATCACTCTCAATTCCCAATACCCAATGCATGTACTTGAAAAAAAATTTACGTGCAATTCATGCATATTTCATCATAAACAAACATCTACCATTCATTCAGTAAAGGCTAACTTTCATTAAACCATTGTTTCATCCTATCAGCACATTCATTCAATAAACCATTCATTTATTTAGTGAACACATTCATTCAATAAAAGCTAACATTCAAGAAAGGTAACAGTTTACTACACTGAATCATTAAACCATTAAACCATTCATTCATTCATGAGGCCAAAAAGCATGGATGACATATTATTATAAAAAATAATTAGACAATATTTTTTCAGTCACTTATTTTTAATTCATTTTCTCTTTACAAAATCTCTAGGAAAATCATCTTCTGGAGCTTCTCCTCCAGTTCTTAGTTCTTCATCAACTTGTAGTGATGTCTGCATCCTAGAGTGCTCTCTACGTGGATTATGCGTCAAGGGGTTCAAATTTGTTGCAACAATGTGAAAATGTTGCATCGATATATTTTGCTACTGTAATGACAAGTATTTCATTAAAAAAAAACATTACAAAGATGTTTTTTTACCTGTTGTGGCCACATCATGTTCTTCATTTTCCTGTCCAGGCTCAACCTGTATAGTGTGACCCTCTACATGCTCTGCAGTTGAAATATCGAGAAGTACAATTAATGTTCACTGTATGCAATGCTATATATAAAATCGTAGCATATGAATACATTCATTACCAGGATTCGAAGCATGATCTTCAATTTGTTGTTGTCCCTCCTCGACATTAAGGGGATCATTGCTTTCCTGCTCAAAACAGAGTCAATATTTTATGTCAATTATTGATAATGAATAGATTTCATAAGTAATAAATCTTCATTAAACTATATAGATTTTATATACCTGTGCACCAGATGGATCAGTGCCAGAAGACTTTGCTTGCCCAGACAAGCTTTTTCAAGGTGACAAGTAGTGTGTGGTCTCATAAAATTCTATAAATACAAACCACATTTTATAAGTTCACTATAATATAAAAGTGAAAATTATAAAGTTATAAATTAATTATATTATGATTCAAGATTCTGCAACTTACTTGCAAGGTTTCAGTTCTCTGATTCAACACTGCAATCCTAGCTTGAATCGCATCTGTCTACGGAATTTGGAATAGCAGACGAACAAGATCCACACTAAGTTTTTCCAAGACGTTCTATATCATCTTAATTAGGTCTATAACTGAACCAATTATGTCAGCATCGGCTAATAGCTCAGCCACTTCAAGATCTATTGATTGCTATGATGTTGTTTCATACAATGATTCATTGGTCTGCAACAAAAATATATAAAACACTACAGAGTTCTATCATGATAGATTCCTAAAATTATATTAACAAAACATATCTATCATGATATATTCCTAAAATCACATCTAGGTTTACCTGATTCCTGGATGATGGTGTCATCTGATCCACAGCTGTGGACTTGCCCCGATCATCTGTCCCCTACAAAAAAGAAGTAGAAAACATTATCATAACGAAACCAGTATACACACAAAAAATACATAACAAAATGAACGTTATGCTACATATTATATTGGTACAATTCCAATGAATTATACCTTCAACCTCGAGGATCATGATCCACTCATCGGATCAATGGTCATAGGTGACCTGCCCCGATATGCTAATACGGAGGTGCCCCTTACAGAACCCTAAACAAAAAACATAGAGAAAATTACCTAAACGAAACCAAAATACTCAATGAAAGTATATAATAACAAAACATTTTGACATATAATTTAAATTGTACAATTACAATCAGGTTTACCTATTTCCCCGAGGCTGCTGTCGTCTGATCAACAGTCCGGTGGCTTCCCCAATCACGTTCTGCATCAAATATAGATAACATTATATAAACCAAACTAATCTACTAATGAAAAAACAAAGCAAAAAAAAACTCTTTTTTGTTATTATATTTTTACTATTACAAAGATGTATACCTGCTCCCTCGAGGAAGTTGTAGTCCTCTGACCATCTACCGACAAGGATTTTCCCCGATAACTAGCCTGCGAAGTAAATATAGAAAATTTAAACGAAATAAACTAACAAAAAATCCTTAAGATGTTAAATTCATTAATAAAAGGTTGGGTAAATTGTTAGTTTTACCAATCCCATAGTAACCGTGTTTGTATCTACTCGATTGAAATTGTAATTGATAAGCAACTCTTCCCCTGTAGATATTGATTTAATGGCACATAGAAAAACACAATTTCCTGCACGCCCCTCAAATTCGCAATTGGGTTGCTTAATTGTAGACCCCGGTTGTGTATTGTTTATAAACACCACAATATTCCCTGTGGCCATTGGCCTTCCGTCAATGTACAAAGTTGCTCCTTTATTTTGATCTTTGTCTTTCAACTGTAAATAGTTTGCTGACAATCCATATCTACGCATACTTTGTTTATATTGGACCAGGCGCATCCAATATCTGTAGTTGTAACATGGTCCAACATACTCCATCAATTCTGTACATCTTCCGTAACCGACGTTTATGCCATCCATGCAAAACAACCCCAAACCATGCAATGATGACAGTGCAATTCAATATATCCTCTCGTTCACACAAAAATCTGTGTTTAGTTGAGGAAGATACTTGGGTACCCATTGTTTCACTATATGTATGTACTTGAAGGGAACCTCGATGTCGCCTATTGTCTCATCATCATAGGAACATGACCCCCCTTCAGCGAGAAACAATTCCATGCGTTTATGGAATTTTCTTATGATGTTTTTACATCTAGTTGATAAAACTTTTGTAGACCTACTGGATGTCTCACTTTCCTCTAGCCTTCCTAAACTCCCCTCACTCAAGGAAGATAGATCTGACAAATACTTGTTTGGTTCTCCCTGCACCATGGGAAAAAAATTTAGATAGGACCTCAAGGAACAACGTGTCTTAAAAGGTGATGTGTAGCGCCTTTTATAAGGTGACTTGTACCACATTTCCTTTCTCAAAATGTAGGCATTCAAGTGATGAGGAAGAGGATCACTTTATCTTTCTTAGGAGTAGAAATTCATGCAATTATGAGCTGTCTTTTATTGCTCCTTTGGGTCTCGAGTCCCATATCACACCATCTAACTAACTTTGTCGTCATGGCCCTAAAGTCTCTCTCATCTCATCAGTTTGCGTTCATCACCTCGGTCATTGAATTACACTCACATTTAGTAAGATATTTATATTTAGCAATAATAATATAAAATAAAAATAATTAATCATTATGGAAAACTTCTAAAAGTTTTCATGACTTTCAAAACTAAGATCTTTGAGGTGGTTACTAAGTGTTCACAAATCTTCAAAAACAATATTTTATATAATGTTGTGAAACTTGTATAATCTTATTCAAAATTTAAACTCAAATATTCTTAAGGAAAAGGATGAACTCATTGAATATTGGTAACACATGGGTAGTTTTGTAATCAAGCATGGTCTTCTTAGAGGACTGAAAATAACTGAATCAAGCAACGATGAACCCGTAAACATGTAAGTTGTTTTGAAAAATGGTAGCTTTCAGTCCTACTCCTAGACGTAAGGTTGTCCATATTGAGAATGGGTGTTTTGCTAATGAATCCTTTTTTACCATACTAGAAGAAAATAAAAATGATGATATTGTAGATTGTGTGAAACTATTATGTAAAGATCCATGCCCTAAGTTACAAATGGCCAAAACCCAATGCTATGGGACTATGTGAGGTGATATTGTCAGTTTAGGATAAGTGTTCGTTCGATCCCCTTGGGTCTAAATTTGTCAAAGACAATTTTGAGTGATAAGAGAACCATAAATTGTATTTTATCATTCGATGTCATCGAAAAGTATTGTATTGAGTAATAGATATGTTGATACAATGGATGGGAATTCCAATGAAAAATAAAAGGAAGAAGAAACCCAGAACTGATTAATGATCCTCCTATACATCTCATAATCGAATTCATTTGGATCACCACCACTAGGACTACCATAGTTCTCTCCTTCCTCCTCCTTCACCTCCTTGTATCCATTCCAATGTTTGCATATAACTTTTTTGAGGGATCCCCAATCAAATCACCATTATCAAAAGTGATTGGTTATAGGAATGGTGCAGTAAGATCCAAGTTTTCCAAATCCAACTCAATTATACTATCCAAACCCATATCGATAATAAATGCCTCCATCAATGTCCTTCCCTTTGACCACTCTTCCCTTGTCCTATATATAAGATAAAGGTTTCTGTGAACATACATGAATACCTCTTCTCTCTTCTCTTGACTATTCAAGATGGTTGTTTTTCAAAGTGTTCACATTCTCATATGTGCACCAATTCCTCTTGTAACAAAATGATGATCTAACCTAAGAAAGGGACCTTGTGATGACTTATTGTAAAAGAGTGTATTCTACCCCTTGTGTTTCCCATTAATCATATACCTTCTTAATCCCATGTCCCTATCATGTTGTAACATCTAAATCTCTCAATTTTAGTGGAAAACTCTACAAATCCATTCTCCACCTCTCAAGGATGGCTTTGTCCTAATATATCCTATTAAATGATGGAATTTGCATGCTGTTCATTAAGTCACTCATCACTATAGTACTTGGTAATTGAAGGTGTATAATTACTTTCCCACCTAGTTCCAAGAATATCTCATATGTTGTTGAAAATAATAAATTGTTTTAATTTACAAGAAAATAAATATGTGAAGATACTTACTGGGTGTAGACATTTCCTGTAATATAATCAAAAGAGTTACTTTCAAAAATGACTGTGCCTCTTAGAGGCCAGTCAACTCTAGGAACCAAGTGACCCTATTAGAGGGTTAGTACAAACCAAAGAGAGAGAGAGATGACTAGGCTATGGTATAGTCAATCAAAGAAATTCAATGGCAGTCAAAAGGCTCAGTACAATCACAATAAAGATCATCCCTTAATAAGTGTCAACATCACAAATAAAACTCAACAAATATATATAACCACAGATTAAGAACTACACACAAAATCTGAGCATATAAAACAAAGCTCAATAAAAAAGACAAAATAACTTAAAAACTCAGTCCAATCTGCACATACAAGATTTTGGCCCTCATAAATGAGCTAACAGCCAGCAAACTGAGGCCAAAGAGACTCATGACCTCCAGTAAGGTACAAGGACCAACTAAAGGATACAAAGACCAACCAATAAGATACAAGTAAAAAAGAAAAGAGTGGGTATAAAGACACATAACCCTTAGGACTAAGGGGGTGTACTACCTCAAATGTGGACAAACTACCATAGTTATACCCATAAGACCAAAAACATAGAAGGTGTTACAAATCAAAAGATAACTCAAGATGAGTAAAATACCCAAAAGGTAAGAGGCAAGGTGCCACAAAAAAATTATCAACAAAATGAAAGGACCAAAATTAAAGAACAAAGTGCCGAAAGACCAATAAACAATAGGGTGTAATGACCAAAAGTAAATCAACCATTGTGGGGAACGTACAAATAAGGTCAAATATATATTGCAATAGCTCCTTGTAACTACCTGTTATTTGACATGCCAAAGAGATGCAAGGTCAAATGATGTCAAATATATGCAATAGCTCCTTGTAACTACCTCTTATATGTATCTCCTTGTAACTACCTCTTGTAACTCAAATAGGACCTCTAAAAGGTATGATAGCAAGCTATCTTCCTAACTAAGGTTTGGAGGGTGGTACGAAGTGGGTGTAAAGACTCATAACCATTTGGAATAAGGGGGTGTACCTCAAATGTGGACAAAATACCATAGTACCCATAAGACCGAAAACATAAAAGGTGGTACAAATCAAAAGATAACTCAAGATGAGTAAAAGACCCAAAAGGTAAAAGGAAAGGTACCACAAAAATATTATCAACAAAATGAAACCACCAAAAGTCAATCAACCAAGGTGGGGTACAACCAATCATCTCTTTCTCAACTGTACCAGTGTTCCATATAACCTCAAAGTCCATCATCGATGTAAAAGAAAAAGTCCACACAGTTGATGTGATCATGTGGTCCTCTAGACTACTCCTAAGGTCAAGCGTTAGTGGCTCCATCAAGGGGTGTCCAGTCCCTTGAGAATACCATCTAACTCAACCATCTCGAATACCTAGGAGAAGAAGACATCACACCTCATCATACAATTGGTAACTAACCGTGTAAGAACTCAAAAACCCTAAAGCAACTGAGCATGCAGAAGGGGAGCTAGGAAAAGACAAGGCTCGCAGGCCAAAAAAGCAAGCTCAAAAAACTGTACTAGGACTGGTGTCACAGTGAGCAAGCTGAAACAAAAGTGGCCAGAATGCCAACAAGAAGCACTAAAAAGAAAAAGACCCTCTAAAAAGGTGAAATAGAAAGCAAACTTCCTAACTAGGAGTTGGAGACCTCGACAAATAGTATCCTCCGCAAGGTGATGAAATCCAAGTCAAACAATACGAAATGAGGGACCAAAGTGGAAGGATATCCCTATACTAAAAGGGATCCTGGGTAAAATAGCCCTAGAAGAAGAGTCACTAGGCTACCTCGTTCATGACATGTCGGGGAAGGTTAACTAGAACTTTTGTCTTTGAGCCCAAGTATCATCTATATGGTAAAATACAAGGAATACAATGGATAGATGTCCTTAGGTGCTAAGTGGAGTGCGGAATTCCACAAATTCCATCCGGAATCAGTCCTTGCGGCTTACCCCCAAACAAATAGGAGCCCACCCCCACAAACTAGCCGATGACCGTATCAATAAGTACAAGAGGATTTTTGTACCCTCGAGGACAACAACCATGTCTCGGATGAAAATGACAAGGGGGGATTATTTGGATGCCTATCCCTGGTGTCCTACCTAACTACCAAATTCTTTTTATCCTCAAGCGAGGTTAAGGTGTGGTGAGTTAGGGAGATGAATTTTAATGGTTGTTGTATTACTCACTCAGGTAATGGAAGTGCAACTCGTGGTGTGAGGACTGACTCAAACCATGCAAATGAGTATGAATCAAAATAAGCCTTTCCTTTCAATGAATACTAGCTAAGGTAAGGAGAGAGTTCTTCAATCAATGCAAGCATGAACTTTTTCAATAAGATGAAAAAACCACTCAAATTTTTTCTTTTTTGAATATGCAAACTAATGTTACTTCTTTCAAGATGGATCTGATCTACTACTGATTCTACTTCTAATGAGTATAACTATGTGAAAAATAACAAACAAAGATATGCTTCCAAATACAAAATATGACTTTGATCTTTTCAACAAAAAGGGAAAGAATGTCTCAAAAAGGTCTTCCAATATCAATTTTGATGAAATAGATAGATAGATGCTACTTCGAAACAATTTAAGGAATTGATCACTGCAAATGGATTGTTTTCCATCATTAGTGCACTCAAAGCAAAATGGGTTGTCACTGGGTACTAGCCTTTCAATCTCATTTCTATATTATCATTATTTTTAAAAATTTAATTTTAATTTGTTTATTTTTAAATAAATAGTAATGTATGTACTATGTGCGGCATATGCTGGGGGCACTTTATCAAAGGCACTCACTCTACATCTCGTTGTAGGAGAAATTGAGGTTTCTTAAAGCAAATGCATTCCAAATGACATAACTGACTAGGACCTATGCTGTATTAGAGGACCAAGCATATAATCAAGTAGTTGTGGTTCATTTGTAAATAGCCTTGATTGGTCACTTTGGAAATAGACTTGATTGGTCACTTTGGAAAGGTAATCCTATGGAAATGGTGTTATTGTACAACTCCGTAACTTTGTTAACTGACCATCTGGATCCCCATAGGTAGGAAATTTCAAAACCCTCCTAATGCTCTCATCTACAATATCATACCAATGTTTCCCTCTCTCAACTGGAACCTCCTTACTCATCGCTCATCATGATCTAATGAAATATGGTATAGGGTAATGTCACAAGGTCATGGATGGACAAGGACTTGGACAAAGACATTCTTGATGGCACAAAAGGTTGGAGGACATAGATAGCAAGAGTAACAAATGGTAGCTTGGGCATTGGAAGCCATGAATGGTATGAATGGACAAATGACCCATCCTATGGTCATTTGTTCACTACTACATATGGGCGGATTGTTTTACGAAAATTTTCCACGTTTTCAACATTCGTGAGTTAAAAAAATGATTTTTTTTTATTTTTTTTTGTCAAGGCGGAAAAACCGTGGCAATATCCACGATTTTTAAAGTTCCACAAACATTCGTCCCTATATCGATGAAATGTCTAGGTTTCACTTTTTGTGGCAACATGGACGAATGTTGAGCTATATAAACTACACACTCTCACCATAATTTTCACTTTTTCTTTTCTTGCGGCACATTGAGCACGTATTTTTGACTTACGGGGTGATTGTATGAGCTTGGATATTCTGCATAGCTCTGATTTTGAACTTGCAAGGTTAGTAATGTGTAATTTTTTGTCTATATTTTTATAAGGGTTAGATTTTAATGTTGTTTAGTAATGAGGCTTTAGGTCATGTTAACTTGCTTTTTTGCATTTCTAATATTTTTTTCAAGAACTTGCTATCATTTTCATTTAACTTGCTATATTTTTTTAAAGAACTTGTTTTTTTGGCTTAGGTCATATTAACTTGCTTTTTTTCCTTTCTACCCACAAAAGGTCATTTTAAAATGGTTGTGGCAAGGAAATGGAAATGCTATTTTAAGTCAAACATACTTCTAGCTTAAGAATTGCATCACCTTGTCAAATCTAGATTCTAGTTAAATATTTTAGGGTAACAAGTTGATTTTCATGGTAAATAACATTCATTCTAGTACTAAAGTCATTTTTTTAAATTAAATTAAGTGGTACTTTTCTTGCTTGTGATTAATATTGTGTTTGTGATGCTTTTTTTTGTTATGAAAAATTTGTGATGCTTCTTAAGCTATGAAACATTTTCAAAAGCTTATGAAAACATATTCACGAGAGTTCACAAAGAAAAAATTGGAAAGATTTGTAGTGACATCCAAGAATCTAATCACGCATTGCAAAGTGTGATCATTAATTCTAATGGCGATGGCCGTCAATAGAATATTAGTCTTCCTTGGTGCTTGACGGAGCAACAGAGCAATATTGCAAGAGAGGTCATAAAAAAAATCAAGTTTCCGACTTGTTTTTCGTCAAACATAAAGAATATCTTGACGAGAAAAGGTGATTTTGCTGGGGTTAAAACACATGATTGGCATATATTCATTAAGGTAATCATTAGTCTATAATATATTTCATTATCAGTATGCACTATTTTATTAATTTTATTCTCTTATTTTGAAATAAATATTAATAATTATATGTTTTTTGATACAGTATGTTCTACCTTTATCTCTCCCAGATGACTTTGACAACAACATAAAACATATTATTTATGTTCTTGGAAAATACATGAGGTAATTAATGTTTTACTTGGAAAATGTACTTGGTCTGTGGTCTGTAGCAGAACTTATTGACATATATTATGTTTTTCCCACAAATATTATATATGCCTTGACATATTGTGTTATTGCATCATTTGTAGGCATCTTTCATCAAAAGAAATCCATAAAGAAGATATAAGGCATTGGAAGAGAGAAATTCCCCAACTAATATGTGAAATCCAATAGTATCTACCTCCAGCATTTTTCAATGCACAAGAACACTACCTCATACACCAAGTTGAGGAGATTGAATTATGTGGACCAGTACACACAAGGTCGATGTGGATGGTAGAGAGGCAGTTGAAGTCATTGAAGGATTTTGTTAGACAAAGAGCACGTCCCGAGGGTTCTATGGTTGAAGGATATATGGTATATCAATGCATGTGTAATGTCCCCTCTATCATACCAGCGTGATAGAGAGGATCATTGCGCTCAATCCGGGCAATTAGCCCCATATCCATTAAATTAAACTGATTGGTACAAAGACATGTATATGTGCATGCTATAGAACATTAAATCAATCATGCTGATACCTAACATACATTCAGCATTCTGTGACAGTCATTAAATAGAGACCCTGGCAGAACTATAAAGGATCATATGGTATGCATAAACTTTTAAAAACATATAAAAGACATATGGAGTGTATAATCATAAGAAAAACACAGCGGAATTTAATTCAATAGCACACCCAGCATTCATTCCATTATTCATCAATGATAATTGCCAAATTAACACAAGGGAACACTTATCTCAATCAGGTAGTCCCCAGCAACTGGCTACGCTTCTGCAACGTTCCACCCAACCGTAGGCCAGTGTGCTCCTTAATCTCTCAGCACCACTGCCACCCCCAAGCTGAGCACGATATCCACAAGGAAAAGGGGAAACAGGCTCTCACATAGCCAAAGGTATGCCAGAATCAGCCAAGCCAACTAGCAGTTGGGTTTCTCAGGCTGCTAAGAGGTGGGCAGAGGTGAGTTACTAGGCTAGTGGCTCAACCATGGAGCTATGGATACACCATTGGGCTCATCAAGCCAAATTTTGTCCTCTTCCACTCTTGAAACCCTTGCTCGCAGGTCCAAATCTAAAACGGGATGCACTGAACAACAAAACCACAATTACTGGGCATGAGGAAAACGATTTCCACAGTGGGATGCATGAGATGGGGTTTCAACTCACTCAGAAAAACATGGGAACACACAAAAACGAAATGGGAAGATGGGGGACAACCCCGGGAAGCCAATCCGTTTTTAGAAAAACGTCCTTGGACATTTGGGGGCAAAAACGACCTCCATACAGTCCCCAAATCGTGGCCCTTCTCTCCCAGGCTACTGTATATGCAAAAACGAACTCCCAGGCATGGAAAAATGCAGGATTTGGATGAAAAACGTGCAGGGGAAGGCCCAGCTAACTCCAGCTGCGTGGATGAGTGAAGACTGCCCATTCCCCATGGCTTTGGGCACCATTTCGTGGGTGTTTTCTTGCCCCACAAGCAAAAACACGAATTTCCAGGTTGATGGCTTGCCCATGCACGAAAATGGATTGCCCATACTTCTTCATTTCCAAGGCATTAACTGCCTTAACCAATTTATTGGAAGAATTAAATGATTGGGTACATGAGACAAAAATGGTAGTTGGTGGTTTATGGGTTTCCCCATTGACACATGGATTAATACCATTGGCTCAAGGGTTTGGATAATTTCCCTCCCTCTTCCTTGTAAAGATCATGCCCCCATCTCTTTTGTTGCATTGCGTAGCTGGTCGTGGGTTTTCTCATTAAAATTGCATATTTACATGATATCCGATTTTTACATTGTGCACTGCTAGCACAAGGACCATATGCATCTATTCTAATTGCCGATACATAAAACGATAAATCAGTGGCGGGGCCTTGGCCTTGAGCTCCTCACCATGACTAAATGACAATATTTACATCATTTACAATATTAATGCCATAGGGTCAAGCTGGGGACATTACAGCATGGTGTACATTAGTGAATATATACCTAAATTAGTAGAAAATATGAATGTGCCTCGCATTTGGCATCTCGACTTGATCAACAAATTTGAAGGGGAGGTCCTACTATGGAGAGGTACATTGAGGACTGTGAAAGGTAATTATTATTATACCTTGTTGAATCAATATGTTACACATTTATTTTTTCCAATTTTATATTATCATACTTTTTTTTAACTCTTTTTAATAATTATGTATTTTCAACTATATTAATCTATGTTCCTATAATTATGATCTAATTAATTATGAAATTGAATTGTTTTTTTATCCTATAGTTGGTCGAGTGTGGGATGCTTTACATTTATACATTATAAACAACCTTGATTAGATGGAGCATTGGATAAAAGATTGTGAAGAATTATTCGGTAGATTATCATGGGAAGGGGTCAGTAACATGATTAAAATAGCTCATCGTCTTCAACATCAAATTCCTAACCTTACGTCGCAAAGGGAAGTTGAATTAACCTATGGTTTAAAAGATAAAAAGGCAAGTAATTTTTTTACCCACATTTTTTCTTGTTACTTCGATCCAATTTTCGAATTACATTTAGTTTGTTTAAGTTTTCAATTATATTTACTAACTCCTATATGACGTTTATTAATTCACAATGTATTTTTAACCTATTGTCAATGTTGCAGCTCAAACATCACAAGGCTATGTTGTGTAATGGTTGTAAATTTCGTATAAAAAAGTTGGATGATAACAGGAAAACCTCAGATTGTGGGATAACTGCAGTGTTTAAGGTCACCAATGTTTCCTCTAGAAGTGATAGACATCCAAAAAAAACCGAGAATAGGTACTATGGGAATTTGGAGGACATTGTTGAGTGTGATTTTACTTGCTTTAAAATAGTTTTGTTTGAGGTGAAGTGGTACAGGCTACGGATGCATGAACGTGATCCTGAAAGAACTGTTATTGAGAATCCTAATGGATTTACCATGGTTAATACAAGGGAATTTGAACTGGGTACAGAGCCTTATGTTCTTCCAACTCAATGTGAGCAAGTCTACTACTCCGAGGTACTAGGTAAAGCAGGTTGGTCATACGTTGTTCAATACGATCCAAGAGGAAGACCAGTAAAGTATAATCATGTACTAGATGATGAAGATAATCACGAAGAAGAAGAGGATGATGATGATTCAGATCAAGCTGCAATCGATGTGTTAGATGAAGAAGTTGAAGAGGATGATCATGCAAATGTATCAGATGATGATCTCATTGATGATATGGATGACTATATTAGCGAAGATGACTTTGATGCCGATGACGATGTGAATGATCCTTTCATAAAGATCTATTTAGAACCAGATCTTGATACAGATGTTGAGCTGGATGAAGAATAATATGAATGATATTTAATTGTTGAAAAGTAGAGGTACGCAATGCTTTTAGGTTAAATTAAATGCACTCACCATATGTTCATTTTGTTGATTAACTTGGTTATATTTGAAAATTAGTTTTCTAATCTAATTACGTTCTACATGTGCAGTAGTGTGGGTGTTCCTGGAGGTTGTAGTGTTAATGGTTTGAATCGAACATGTGTCGATTGAGCAAGATACAAAATTGTGTTATAAGATTTATGTGTTATTTTTTTGGGTTATTTCATATTAGAACTCTACTAGACTCATTCGAAACATAAAAAACTTATTTTGAGTCTTTCACTGGAAACATAAAAAACTTACTTTGAAAGGGGTTCTATCCTTGTTGGTCTTTCTAAGTTAGTTTTAATCGTGTTGATCGTTCATCACTATTTGTAAGTCCCCTTAATCAATCAACCACTTTTGTTTCGTGATAACTAGAACTTGCATCGTCTGATGATGTCTTTTGCAAATATGTCGACACTTGGATCCACTTCATCGGAATCAAATCGTACACTTTTAGTTCATCTAGTACTATATCATTCTTCAATATCTACATCTCAATGGTCTAAACATCCCAATCATTATGATCGAGTGCATTCTTGCTCTCTATCCATATATTGAAATTCTTATTGGTATGCTAATTTTTAATTTTTAATTAGTATTGTTATTGATAAAATTGTTATATAAAACAAAAATTATTATATAAAATTGTTATAGAATATGATTTTATTTTTAAAATACAAATGTGAGAACCTTTAACATTGTTGACCTTGGTGGGTTAAAAAATAAAATGAAAATATATGTTATGTCGGGTTTGATGTGATTACTTTTGGTCATTTGCTAACTGTCTCTATCGAGCTTAACGAAAACGCTCTATTGCTCTCTTTCGACCGCACCAGCTAGTGCTTGCAACCGGCTACAATTCCATTTCCTCTTGCAACTCTCACCGTGCAATTGCTATGAGGGGGTTGAAGTTGGTTTCGTGTGCTCCGACCATTTCTACAAATCCCCGCAGACCCTCAATGGCAACCGTAAGTGTATTCTAATTCACCAAACTTGTAGTAATGGAACTCAAATTTGTCTAAAACACAATGCTAGAGATAGAGCTAGTATTGGTAGACCCTAAATGGTTGCTTGTGTTTATTGCTGAGATAGGGTTTTTCCCTCAATCCCTATGAAAGCCCATATGGTATTGCTAGAAGGAGATTTGCAATGTAGTTTTATAGGTTATGCTTTGTCCTTTGTTATTGGGAGTGCTTTGGTAGGATTTTTTCTTTGTTACAAGGGAGGTTCCATAAAATTTTGCACCGGGTTTATGCTGCTTACTGCATGGTATCGTCCTTTGCCAACTATTGATATCTGTGTTGGAGATATGTCCAATCATGAATTGATTATGAATGTTGTGGTAAATTCGATATGGAAATGAGTATTTTTACAGGTTATGTGTGGTCCTTTTTTACTCGTTATTCTTTGGTAGGGTTTCTGCTATGTTATTAGGGAGGTGCCATAACAATTATGCATTAGAATGTGAGTATGTGGAACCCTTTTTGATAAACTTGTTTGCAAGTAGGGAGGTAAATTTTGGGGTTGAGCTGGGATGGTTTTGCGCAAGCATTCCCTCATAGATATTCCACCCCCTGCAACTGGCTCTTGGTCCATGACCTCCTTCACTGTGCGTGTTCCTTTGGGATTTTGAAACCCTCCTCTATTGAGTTGAATTTCTGCATTTTTGGGTGCGAATTAGGTGTTGTTGATTTCATTTGTTAATTGGGTGGTTTTGATTTTAGAATGAAACCAACAAACATGGAATGCTTGTTGTTGATTGATGTAAAGGTTGTAGTTCTAGTTAACAGAGAAATAGTGATCCAAAGTTCATTGATATGGTTTTTGAAAACAGTTGCAAACCAGTTTTATTTGGATATTTTCATGCAAGTGGATTCTAGGAATATGAATTAGATATGTGCTCATTATCACATTTTGAGGGTGTTTATGCCTGCAATTTAATTTTGATTTTAAGCAGTTTTAAATCTCTCTGTTGGTAGCAACATTCTTCTTGGTTTGAGATGATGTGAGTTTGGAGCTTTGCTATAATCCTAATTTTGGTTTAAGCAGTTTTGTATCTCCACCTTTTGCCACATTCTCTTGATTTGAGCTGGTGAGAGTTTGAGGCTTTTCTGTTATCCTGCAAGCATTTCTTGGGTTGTTTGCCCATGATTTGAAGTCATAGTTTAACCTTCATGGCCATAGAAGAATGATTGTCTCAATGATATTGTACCTAGCTTTTAGATTTTGGTTTCGGAATTTGAACCAGATTGCTTTCCAAGTTGTATGTACAAATTTTAATAATTTTTTAAAATAAAACACTATGTTTCTGCGTATCAATGCTCAGGATGTGAATTCTCATTTGGTCTGTTAAGCTCATCTAGATTTATACGTAGATTTTGGATATGATAGCTGTTTTAATTGGCGATATTAATGTGATTGCTTCAAACAAGGTCTTGAATTTCAACTTTTAGCCCTGAAAGTGCTATGGATATCACTGCTTTGAACACCATCAATAGACTCCATAAGAAAACTTGAGTAAGATGTAAATTGTATTCCTTTTGATAGAAAATATGCACTTGTGTTCATTTCCCTCTAGAGATTATGACGGGAAATGTTATTAAAAATAGACTCACATCAGTTTCACCTGCTTGTAAATTGCCTCTATGTTAGACTGTTCACGGAGTAGTCTAATGCTTTGAAAATTTTGCTTGGCGTTAAGACTATTTTGTCACATATACTACTTTTTCACCTTCTTCCGCAATCCCCATCATTGTCTTCAACAATCCCCTCCTTGGTGCCCACCTCGTCAGGGCATCACCTACTCTAGGTCTCTCATTAATTCACCATAGTGACGGCTTGGTAATTCCTAGTCCTGCCTACCCTTCTCCCTGTTCACTCTCACCTCTTCATTCTCCCATTTCAAATGACCCCCTGCATCTGCTGAGACATCTTGACAATGCCAAACTATACTCAGATTATCTCCTTTTACCCTTAGATTGTTTGCTTTCCTGGGAGACTCACTTCATATTACTTGGTTGAAATTCACTTGATACAATGTGCATATTTATAGCACATAACAGGCCTCCTAGGCATCAATCATGGCTTGTCTTTCACAACCATCTGCACATAGTATTTAGATGATGCTCCCGAGTGTATAGTATTCCCCACACATTTTATTGCAACTACGAGGTACTATCCACAGTGATTTGACTCTGAATCTTGATTCACCTCGGGCTTAGATATAGGGTGTTTTAATGTGTCAATGACTAATAAGAGAATATTTGATTCACAATGGTTACTAATAAGAGAATATGTGGCATAGAAGAATGCTGTTAAGTTTTTAATAAGAGGGCCTGAAACAAGCGAGCCTTGTACAAGCGAGCCCGAGTCCCATAACCCACAAGTAAACATGGAAATCTCTACTTGGACCAATGGAAAACATCAGATCTATAGAATTGATGATAATATGATGTGGTTGGATTATATGCAAGAATGGAAACCTAGGTGGGAGTTGAGACATACTGAAGTGTTAGATGCTAACTTACAGGGATCTGACGCTTTTATTAGACTAGTGCCAAAACTCAGAAGAATGCCTATGGGATCCAGTATTGTACCAGAGATGATTTACAACAATTCCTTGAGAAAAGCAACCGATGTAAGCAATTCGTTAACAAACCTATACCATGATCTTACCTTAATCTAGATAGAGGGCTCTACACGTCACCCTGGGCTACAACTAGACCAATAGTACTACTGTATTAACCGGATACGTTCTTTGGAAGCATGGCCACATAAAGATGTTAGTCTCTGGTTTCCAAGTGCTGCACACACTTATCAAAAATATACAAAATTATGGTGTAAATTCTTGAGAAAAGAAAATACAGATAGAACATATTATACCATGCTAAAGTTTGGACTTCAAATTCCACAAATCTATGAGGATCCTGCATTCTACATCCCTGATTGGACGAGACACTAGTGGCAGTCATTCAGCATCAACTTGACAACATTATCACCAACTGCTATTTATAATCTGAAACAGGGAGTTGGAGAGTCTCTCGAATAGGTCAAAGATATTTTGCAGACAAAGATTACTGAGGATCAAATCCTTGGGTACTACATTAAATACAATCAACAATGACTTGTCAAAACCCGCACAGACATCCACATGCATCATAATAGGCGCATGGTTCGGTGGTCTATTTCTTCAAAGGCATGGTGCAATGAAGGCAATGCCTATCGAGAAATTTTTGGTCCACCATACTCCGATGATTTGTAAATATCTCAAAAGTATTTGGCTATGAGTGGGGCCTGTCCATTCAGATTGCCATGAAGATTGTAAAGAAAGCCATAAAAACTTTTAGATCTTACTTTTGAAATTCATAATAACTTTAAGATGTTTTCCATAATGGTTAGTCATGGTTTCATTTTTTCCAACACTTATATCTCTTGTTGATTTCACTTAAGTTAAGGCTTAAATTGTCAAGGATTTGAATGTTTGCATCAAGCCCGTGTGGTGTGTAAGGGTTTTTTTAGGGTATTACATAACATTCCCCACACATTTAATTGCAACTAACACATTGGTCGCGAATTTTGTTATTTAATTATTTATCCTAATGGTAATATCAATGACCTCTAAAATTTTGACTATCAGGTGCTGAGGTGGCATCCTTCGGTTGTTTGCTTGCCTGGGAGACTAGAGTGCTCCCCTTATTTGGCATATCTTGTAGTTATTTGGAGGAATGGAAACCTTAATAACAGTCTATTAAAAAGGTCATTGATACCATTAGGATAAATAAATAAATAACAACATTCAGGAGGAAATCAGCCTTGGTACAATCAATTCAAAGTCCTCAATAGCTGGTGTTATCCAATTCTATATCATGAAACATTGGAGGTTTACTGTTGCTGTGAGGTCCAAACTCCACTCAACACACTCATTATTTCTTCTCTTATCCTTTCCATACCTCAAATTTTGCAAGCGTCTCATGTTGTAAGAAGACATGGATAGCCTTAATTTGCACTCAAAACTACCTCACATCCACAAAACTGGCCCAGAACTAAATGATGAGGTAGAAGGTGAAACGTGTCTACTAATGTTCAAAACATTACCCATATATGTTTAATTACTATTGTAGCTTGTCATTATAGGGCCCAGAACTGCCCAGATGTGAGGTATAAAGCATGTTCATTGCCTTCCACTGTCCACAGTTGGCATGGGATGCCCAAAATTCATTTTACAACCAATAAAAAGGAAAAATCACACTTTAGACTCGTGAATTGAATTTGAAAGTACATTCTGGTAGCTATGACAGGAAACTATTTTTCATTAGAAAACCCACCAACAACTTGTTTTACAGCTTTAGGAGCAAGTGAATTTACCATAAATAGTTAAGAGAGAAATTTGTGGAAATTGACCATGGGAGCATATATGAATAGGTATCTTCATAGGGTATTGAAGAACAAAACACTATAAGAAGATTTCATTAGTGATAAACCCTATGTGTCACACTACTGGTATTTTGGTTGCTTTTTATATATTCATATTATCGAGGAGAAAAGGACTGAATTGAAATCCTCCATTTCGAAGTGTGTTTTTGCTGGATATAGTGAGTACTCCAAAGCTTACAGAGTAAAAAACCAATGTTCAAAAGCTTCCTGAAACCAATATTTTTGCCTTGTCTACATTTGGCCTAGTCCTCTTAATGTTGTGTGTTACCCCCTTTTTGTGATTAATGTGTTTATCTTACATTACATGTCCCTGAACATTGTATTAGAACATTGACCTAACTGGTAGTGTTGAATTTTCTTCAACACAGTAACCGACTAGGGACTGCTCTCTTGTTGACATTTTTCTGGTTTGGTCCTCCTGCTTGGTTGATGGATACGCTCATTCTTGATTGAAATTTATTATTTGTTTAAAAAAAAAAAACCAATATAGTCGGAAAATCAATATACACATAATGTCTGAAAATAGTATTTGAAAATCAAATTTCTCATGGCCTTTTGAGTGCCAATTTGCATGGATTTGAAATTTGCAACATGTCTAAGGTGTAATATTTCACCTAAGTTAGCTGATGTATTTTGTGTTTTCTGCTGCAGTATTTTACAGATTATTTGGTTACGATGTATTGACATGAAACAGTTACGAACACTACTGCAATGTACTCCTGAGTGGACCCTCTCACTGTAGTTATGGTTTGTTGGGATGATATAGTCAATTAATGTTTCTTAGTTGAGTGATTTTGCCAAACAGTTCACTAACAAACAGTTTTCATATGCATTAGAATAAAATACCAGCATGTAAATTTTAAAAATGAAGGGTAGGATGCCAAAAATATGCCATTCAAAGAAAGAGGGTAGGCTACCAATAATATGCCCAGCAGTGTTGGAAGGACCAAAACTGGGTGATATACTAATTAACTTCCTATATCCACAACGGTTAGGCATGTCCCTCCTAAGCCTCATATTTGAGGGAAGTAAATGTGTCTAACTAAGTAAATGTGTAATTTCAAAGAAGAGAGAAAGAACCATCTTGTTTATTCTTGTTTTATGGAGTGTAGGTACCACCAAATAGTTATATGTCAGATCTATCTTCCTCAAGTGATGATGAAGATATACTCGGAGAGGTTGAAAGTGAGACAATTTGTACTAGATCTATCGATTTTATATCAACTGGATCTGAAAAGATAAGGAAAAGATTTCATAGATGCATGAAATGTTTTATTGCCAACGGTGGGTCATGTAATTATGATGCTGAGAGCATAGGAGACATGGATTTTCCATTGAGGTATAAACATCTAGTGCAACGATGGGTACCTAATATGCTACCTCAAGTGGACACATATTTCCTCATCAAAGGGAGGATGTATCGCATCGCTCCTTCATCCTTACATGGATTGGGGCTATTTTCAATGGATGGAATAACGGTCCTCTATGGCACTGTAACCGAATTGATGGAGTATGTAGGACCACTATACATATACAATAACTGGTTGATCTTGGTCCAATATACTCGAAGTATGTGGAGATACGGAGTTGCCGTGAATTATATTCAAATAGCAGAAAAAAATAAAAACAAAGGGGTGACTATGTATATTGATGGGAGACCAAAAGGGTCCAGAAATGTTGCTGGCTTTATAAATAGTACACGACCAGTGACAACAAATAAGCAACCAAATTGCGAATTCGAGGCACGCGAATATCATCGTATATTTGTATGTGCAATAAAAACAATACTTGTAGGTGAAGAGTTGTTGATTGATTACAACTTAAATAGAATAGATGTGGCTTCCGCGGTCCAGGGGAACTGTGGACCGTCAAAAAATATGCCTCACAAGGTAAATGCTAAAAGTAGTAACTAAACATGACTACAATAACTAAATGTTTCATTTTTTTCTATTAACATTCGATTTCCACTGTTGCCATTCGCTTTATTCATGCTTATTATGAATATTTCCATGTGATTACATGGTAATTACATTGTTATGAATATGTCATTTTTGTTTTTGATGCAATTATTGACTATTGATTTTTTTTTAGGGTGGCGGTAGTGGAAAAGCACATGCCTCTTCCATGGTCCAGGGTGACTGTGGAAGTTCAACATCTACACCTCGTCAGGTAAATGTTAAATATAGTAAATAAATATGACTACAATAACAAGATGTTCCGATTTTCACTGTTAGCATTCACTTTTTCCGTGCTTATTGTTAATATTTCCATATGAAATCATGTTTATTAAACTGTGGCAGGAGTCTGCTCATGGCCATGGAGCAGTACATGTATCTTCTACTTCTGAGGTAAACATTAATATTAATGCAATATCTCATTTTTCTTTATGTTACAATTATTTAGTCTGAGGTAAACGTTTATTTATTGATTTATTGTGTCGGTGTGGTGCAATTGGAAAGGCACCTGCTGATTCCATGGTCGAGGGTGACCGTGGAAGGTCACACTCTGTGGCCCGTCACGTAATTGTTTAGTAAAATAACTAAATGTTTCGATTTAGTACATTCACATTTTTCTGAGCTTATGATGGATTACTAGTTCATTTTTCTGACATTATGATGGATTACTAGTTCATTCAAGACCGTGGAAAGGCACCTGCTGCTTCCACGGCGACGGTTCGTCGTGGACAGTCACCGGTCATAACACAGCGTCAGGTAAGTGTTAGTGCATAATAGTAACTTAATATTCATTACAATATCAATATTTGAATGATGTTAAAATTATAATGCTTAATTTAATTTATTGTTTGATGAATTTAGTCACGCGCACATGCTCTAGGTGATGAGGGGTTTGAGGAAGATATTTTCTATTCCACTGACCCAATGCACACTTTTAGAGTAGCCTTGGAAAAGGAAAATTGTGAAATGCTTGCCTTGGCTTGCCAAAGGCCCTTGTCACAGGATAACAAGGAAAAGATTCTAGAGCTGCAAGAGCTTATAAAGTCTTATGGGGTAAGTGGCATCTTCACAATTGTTTTTAAGCTATGTTGTGATTTCATATCTGATATTATGTTTTTTATCATTCCAAGTGATCTGATCGAGTAAAGTTTATTGTTTGTAGGATTTTTTAAAACCCGTGACTACAGAACTTGCCGCGACATGTATAGGTAGCAATGATGGTCCAATGCAACAAAAAATAAGCAATGTACCAATGAGGCTTTTTGGCACTCCTGCAGTTGGGCTCGATTCCATTGATGACAACATTGGTGAGAGATAGTATGATGCCATGCTAGAGCATGATGAGACGGAGCCTAGGAATCCACATGACTCTGGAGATGAAGGTACTATAGACAACCATGAAACTTTTCCTAGTGCAGCATGAGTTAAAAGCACTAGAAAACTAGATCTCACCTTTCTGGTGGATGACTCTTGTGTTCCTATCAAGATCCAGAAAATTGCTGGTATTTATCCATTAATTTTCTTATTTTAATCATGAAATTGAAATAGACATATGTTGAAATTATTATAAATTAATGGATTACATGTTTCTGCAAGAAACAATGTTTTCTACAGGCATTTGAATGACAAAGCCTTGGAGTTGTTTGGCCCCACCATTTGCACACGGTGGAATAGCCAAGATAGCACTAAGAGAGATGAATTGATTGACCACATGGTCAACTTGTTCGGCAATACTTCCAACAGGAAAGTTGTTGCAAGGTTAGCTAGAGAGAATTTGAAATATACCGGGGCCCAATATAGGGAAAGATTGCAAGCTGACCTCAGGCATGAGCGCCCTCCCATGGTTCCTGAGAAAGAGTGGAAGGCGCTGATAGGTGATGCAAAGGAGAACTTGCAAAAAAGATAAGGAAAACAACCACGGCCTGGTAAAGCAAGGTACAACATATATAATCTTTTTACTGAAATAAGCTCAATTGCTTTTTTCTTTTTTGTTTTAAGTAATATTTTTGATATCTAAGGTTTTTGAAAATTTTCATATATAGGCTACTTGACACCTCCAAAGCAACCAAGGCTAGAATGGAAAAGCACGGGAAACATAGACTGGGGGGGTGGCTATAGAAAACTAAAAGCAAGAATTGTAAGTATTAAATGATTAATTATTGGGAATATTTATTTAACAGTACCGAACAAATATCTGATTTTGATACTGGAAATTTTAAAATGTGTTATCATGCATTGCAGGGAAATACGTTCCAAGTTGCTGCCACCGATGAATACCTAAAGCTTGGTTTCAAGTTTGGTTTTAAAAGTGTGGTTGAACATCGGAAAAGCTTGGGGCAGACTCCAATCTCCCCAATGACACAAATGCAGGTATATCACCAATTGTAGTATACTATTAAAGTCTATTCAGTACTTCTGATTATATCACCCATAACTAAAAAATTATGTTTTTTTTTAAGCAACAATTCAACCACAGCAGTGAATCTAGCAGTACTCAGCAAGTACAAGTTGATGTTGGGGTGAACATGTCCCATGATAGTGTCGAGCATAGTGTCCATTATGGTATGTATGCTTTGGAAATAGAAAAGTATACTGGTATTAGATATATATATTTCCTGACCTAAACTTATAAATTTTCTTCTTTCAATGGAATACGATGCAGCTCAGGAGCATGAATTGCAAGGGGAAGCAACTATACCTTCAATTAACACCCCAGTTGTCACATCTACAGAGACTAGTAAAGAGAAATATTGTAATTTTAATCAAAATAATGAAATATTTATTTCAATAATAATTCAACGTCATATATATATGCACCTCATTTCCGTTGTTATAGTTCACACCCCTACAGAACTGCCTCCACGCCCTGCTCAATAACGTACAAGAAGTGGAATAAATGAGGGCATGGAAACACAAACAATAATAGGAGATATCACAGTAAATACTGCGCCAATTGATGATTGTGATACCGTACTCGCAAGTTTTTTCAATGCAAAAAAACAGAAATCAACGAAAAAGTAGTTCATGACTTGTATTTTGATGGATATCGATGTTGTTAGTATGAAACATTGTTAGTATGTAACATAGATAACTTTTATTTGGTTTTTATTGTTGCTTTAGCACTATTCAGAAATAGTACCACACTTCAGATCTGATTTTTTGTTAAATGTTGACGTGGAGATCTTCAACTATACCTCTCTTATTGTTATATGATCAATATGTTTATTTTATCAACTGTTACTGAAAGAGTGAAAATTATGCTATAAATTACTACCCATTACATCTCGAGGACCAACTACAGCACAGGGACCACAAAGGAGTGCTAAAGTTGATAGAGATCAAAATTATTTTGTAAAATATTTTACTGTTGCTTTAGCACTATTCTGAAATAGTACCAGACTTCAGATCTGATTTTTGGTTAAATGTTAACGTGAAGATCTTCAACTATACCTCTCTTATTGTTATATGATCAATATATTTATTTTATCAACTGTTACTGAAAGAGATAACTTTAGCACAGGGACCACAGAGGAGTGTTGAAGTTGATAGAGATCAAAATTATGTTAACACATGTGGATTTTATTTTCTATAGTACAAGTTACTTATCTGTTATGTGATGCTTTTAGGATTGCATAGAGAGAAATGAGCGATATTTTTATTTGGCATCCCACGACCCTTCCTCATACTGTGATGATGAACTTTCAGGTTATATAGAACAACTGTACATTTGAGGGAGATATGACTGGTTATACCTTCCCCACCTTGATTGAGCTATGATTGGTCTTGTGGTACCTTATCTTTCACTGGTGTTTAATGGGGTCATTTAACCTCCTTGAGTAAATTTTTTAAAACCAACTTGTTGAATTTTTGCTCTTATAGATTACTATGGTTGTTTGGCCACATTTGGAGCATACCCTTGGTTCTAAGGGTCATGGGTCTTCTACTACCCACACCTATGTTATGATCATTGTTTATATTTGTACCCACACTTCAGATCTCATTTTTGGTTTAATGTACCTTCCCCACCTTGATTGAGTTATTATTGGACTTGTGGTACCTTGTCTTTGGCTTGTGGTTAATGCGGTCCTTTACCCTCCTTCATTTTTTATATACCACCTTGTTGAAAATTTGGTCTTATAGAGAACTTGACTTTGATCACCTGCGATTAGTTGTGGTGAGCTGATAATCACTTCTCTTCTGCTGAGACTTGGTTGAAGTTTATAATTTTTGTAACTTTGCTTATGTTGACTTCATTGACCTAATCAACTCCAGTCATTTCTCTCTCTCTGGTTTGTACAAACCCTCTTGAAGGGTCAGGTGGTTCCTAGAGAAGACTGGACTCTCCGAGGCACACACAGTCTTTTCTGAAAGTAACACTTCTAAGTATATTTTCAAGAATGGTTTCACACCGAGGTTGGTATCTTCAACTAAATCTCTCTTTTTGTTATATGATATATATGTTTATTTTATTATATGTTACTAAATATTGGTTTATCGTTTTAGTTTGCTTGTCAGTGTAACTCATTATAATCTGTTGATATGGCAGTTTTGAATTTACCAAATAGCCTGTGTTAAGAACTTACTGGTTGTAGATTTGGAGTTTGAAGAAGACATTATCAGTCACCTACAATACTTATTCTACACAATTGAGTATTCACTGCTTCATTAATCTCAATTTGTGGTCTTTTATGAACAATCTGGGCATTGTGGTCTTTTACAAATTGCAAGCTACATAAATTCTGGTGTTTACCGAAAGTTGGAGTTTCGATGGCGATTGGGAAACCCAAAGTTGGAATGTGGCACACTCCAACTTTGGAACCTTCCTTTAGACAAGCCTCGTAAGATAGTATAGAAGCCTTCACAGACCAAAAATCACCACATGAAACCCTAGTTGCTCAAGAAGAGAGGTGCACACCACTTTTTCTCAAGTAGCTTATCCTAATTAACAAAAGGACTTTGAAACCAATAGATAATATTAGTGTTGCAAAACAAAACACTAGCAAGAAGTTGGCATAGGTCATCAACTTGGAAAATCAGAAAAATTGTGAGAAAATCAGTAAAACTCATCAAGTATAAATTCAGAGCTTAAAAATTCAAAAAAATTGGTGAGTTGAAAAACATAGAAAACTTGGGAAAACTCAAGAATATGATAACATCTTACTTGTGACAGTGATCTTCATTCTTCCTTGCTCGACACCCAATTGATTACCTGGTCTTTTCCATTGATAGAAAATTAGGATCATCTCCATTTAGGGAATCTTCTAGCAGTGAGTCCCCTGAGGGGGGCTGCAAGTGATGTGCCCACTGGTAATGAACTAGATCTTTGCTTCCAATTGAGGGAAGACGGTCCCTTTGAAGATAGAAGGCTTCCTCTAATTGTATCATGCCTTGGCCTTGAGACAGGAAATTCAATGAAATTGGGAGTCCTTGATTGAGACTAAACCATTTTAGTGGAGAGATTTCATCCAGAACTGATCATAGAATGAGATATATACACTGTGGGAAAACACGTGATGATGTTGATTTGTGTGTGATTGCATATGCAGCTAGAAAATATATAGAATGTGGCATGAAATCAAATGAAATTCTGGGTAACAGCAAGTGCAAAGAAGTTTCATGTGTCACATAAGAAGACGGCAATAGATTATGGAGAAAATCCCATCTCCATGAACTGTTGTATGGAGTCAGAACTATTTGCATGGGAGATGTAAACATGGTTGTGCTACATGTAGAATTATGTAATTTGTCTTTGTTTGAAGTTGTTTGGTCTTAAGTGAATACATCTTCCCATTTGAGTGCATGGTAATTGCATTGTTTGCATGTGGTTCCTATATAGTTCTATGGTATTTTTGGCAAATCCTCTTACATAAAGTGCACTTGACAGTGAAAATTTATGCAGCTCATCAAAATTTGCAATTGGGATCTTTATTTGTTTTGGTTTTTGTTGGGTTGGTGATTCATTGGATTAGGTGGCCTCTAACATGGAAGCTAAGTTGGGCTCTTCTATTGTGCCCTAGCTCAAGTATTTTGCAAGTTTGTTATCTTGTGGTGTGATGTAGTTTTGGGGTTCTGCATTCAACCTGCACATGCCTTCTCTGTGCATTCTTTTTGGTGCGTTGCTTCCCACCTTTTTCATATCCACACAAGTTAGAATTTATTTTGGTTGTATTCCTTTGTTGTAACTTAAATAATTGTTTGTTGCTACATGCTTAGTGTACTTCTAGGAGACTTGGTAAACAAGGGATTTGGTAGAGGTAAGATTGATTATATCAATTGACTTCAAAGTTTATTTAGAAAAAATTTCAACCATTGGTTCCACTCTATTTATTTTCTATTCAATAAGCCTACAAAGAGTTGCTTGTTCAAAAATGCAGTGAGTGTTGAGAATAGAAAACCGTAGCATTGCAAACTTCAAATGATAGAATTTGTGGAACAATTGTTTCCTATAGGGTATTCATGACAAGTAGAATTGTGATCTTATTTCCTTGTAGGGGTTTAAAGTAAAACTTTATCATGTCATTGCTTTAATGCAAGATACTAATGAAAAATGTACACTAAGGTCACATTTCTATAAAGTCAAATCTTGTACATTTTTCACTTCATATAGAAACATCAAAAATACATTTTGTATGTTCATTTAGGCACTCAAAATAAGTCCGTCCTCTCTTAACAATAGAGGGTTGAATTCACAAAGTTGTTTAAAAGAAACACAACCTGAAGACTAAAGCTCTACTTAATACGTATTTTTTCAAAAAACAGTAAGAGAACAAGGGACACTCCCTTTCAACAAAAATCATACATTGAAAACAAACCAGGGTTTTCTTTTGAAGCCCTATCGCAAAAGAGAGTGATTTTGATGAGATTGAATCCATAAGTATAGATCATTATTGACTGGAGATAGTGAACAGGGATTTCTATTTTCATCATTTAATGCTTTCCCAATGTTTGGGTACGAGTTCCAATCATTCAAGTCCCAGCAAATAGCCATTTATCTTCATCTTGGTTCAAGTCTTCTATCCATTTTGGCCCTTCAAAAACTTGCAATTATAGTTTATGTTGTCAGGTTAACACTTGTTGTTTTCACTGGTTCGGGTTTAGTGACTTGGTCATTGAGGTTTTTGTTATACCTGGATAGACATATCTTCTCAAGGGAGTATCTCAAGAGACCAATGATTCCCCTCTTAGCAATATTTTTGGTAGTGAGGAATTTCCGTGATGAAAGTCCAGCTTAGGGATGGAGCAGGGCAAACATAAGTTTGTCCAGTTAATATCCGAAGGCATGGAAGGAGGGGGATCAGTAAGGAAAGATTGATATCTTTCTTTTATTGAGTACATTCCTGATCAGGATTCCCATGAGAATAGGGGGTTTTTCCTTTAAGGCCTCAATGATATATTACCATAGAGGGAGAAGGGCCTGAGGGAAAAGCTGAAAGCATGACTATTCACCCAGATGTGGGGTTCAGAATGTGACAAGGAGGAGATTCTGGTGGTTACCGAAAGTTGAAGTTTCAATGGCAATCATATCACCATTCAACTTCTATCCACATGTGCTTAAGACTAGGGCTTACAATTCTTCATGTTTATACATTTAGTTCAAGTTCTTGAGATATCTATCTAGGACTGTGTTTGTTGTTTACAAGCTCATGAAAAGTTTGATGATAAATTACTCTGAGAAAGTTTTATTAAGAATCTAAATATATACCATTAGAGAAGCATATAGACATTCTTAAGAAGTGAATAGAGCTAAGGTATAATTCTTTGTAAGACCGATCTCATACATTGCAAAATATTGTTTAAGCCTTATGATTATTCAAAGTACACAAGGATGTGAAATCTAAGCTTGAAGAAGAACAATTTGCAAAGCATTGAAACATATTGATAACATATTTGAAGGACTTGTGTTCTAACTTGAAGACTGCGCATATTCTTTGTGACCAAATTGAAGTTGAGTTTGAATAGTGTTATGGGAGAACATTAGTTATAACTTGAAGACCGAGCCTATTCTTTGTGACCAAATTGAGTTTGAGTTTGAATATTTGTGCCATTAAAAGACAAAACTTGAAGTTGAAGAATTGATTGTTGAAAAGGGATAAGTATGAAAACTACTTGAACAAATTTTATTTGTGTTACTGCTTATCTGTAATGTCCCCTCCCATCATACCAGCATGGGAGAGAACATCACTCTAATTCCGGACGTATAGTCCCATACTTAGTAAACAAAGGTTCATATAAAATGAAGATGGACATATGGAAATGCATAAATCTTTGAAAACACAGCAGAATTAAATTCTATTACACATCCATCATACATTCAAGATATTCATGTCATTCATCAATTAAAACAATACCGAATTAGCACATGAGAGTACTTATCTTAAAACAAAGTAGTCCTTGAGCAACCAGCGATGCATCTGCAACGTTCCACCCAGCCATAGGCAAGTTGTGCTTATCAATATCTTGATACAACTGCCTCCCCCGAGCTGGGCATGATTTCTACAAGGAAGAAGGAAACAACAGACTCACAAATAGCCAAAATACAGCAAAATCAACCAAGCCAATCAACAGTTGGGTTTATCAGGCTGCTAGGAGATGGAAAAGGAAGAATTGCTAAGCTAGTGAGATCAAGCACAGAGCCATGGATACCTCTACAAGATCTATCTAACTTAGCACCCACAATACAGACACACCCAACACAAGGAAGTATTCTCTTCAGTGCTACACAGTCCCTCAAGCCATACCTTCCTTTCTAGTGCTCTCAGGGTGTGCATAGAAAAGTAGCCAAAGCCCTCTTGATCTTCTTGAGAGGTTATTTCCCCACTAGGTTTATCAAGCCAATTCTGTCCACTACCACTCCAAACTTCTTTCTCACAGGTTCAAACCAAAACAGGGATGCACATAACAACAAAAGTATAAGTGTTGGGCATGAAGAAACATTTTTACAGTGAGATGCCCAAAGATGGGGTTTTCATTAGCTTCAGAAAAACGTGGGAAACCCAAAAATGAAAATGGAAGATGGGGAACAACCCTGGGAAGCCAAATCCATTTTCAGAAAAAACGTCCATGGACATTCTGGGGCAAAAACGACCTCCATAATAGTCCCAAATCGTGGTCCTCCTCTCCCAACCATTTTGCAAAACAAAAACGAGTTCCCAGGCATGGAAAATGTAGGAAAAATGGTGAAAAACGTGATGGGGAAAGCCCAGCTAGCTCAGACTGCATGAGAGGGCAAAGGCCATGGGTGAAAGATGGCTTTGGGCACCATTTCATGGGTGTTTTCTTGCCCAAGAAGCAAAAATACGATTTTTCCAGATTGATGGCTTGCTCATACACGAAATTGACTACCATACCTCTCCATTCCCAAGGCATTAACTACCTCAACTAACTCGTGGAAGAATTAAATGATTGGGTGCATAACCCAAAATGGGTAGTTGGTGGTTTATGGGTTTTCTCTCTGACACATGGATTAACACCATTGGCTCAAGGGTTTGAACAATCTCCCTCCCTATTCCTTGTGAAATCATGCCCCCATCTCTTTGTTACATTGCATAGCTAGTTGTGGGTATTTCATTAAAATTTGTATTTACATGATGTATTAATTTACATTGTGCATGTCCAGCACAAGAACCATAGGCATCTATTTTTAATTGCCGATACATACAAAGCTAAATCGATGGCAGGGCCTTGGCCTTGAGCTCCTCACCATGATTAGATAACAATATTTACATCATTTACGATTTAATGCAATGGTGGTCAAAATGGGGACGTTACATTCCCCTCCCCTTACATTAGCACTATCCTCAGTGCTCACCAAAATTGAACAAAAATGGATATGCCACTCTCATGGCATCCTCCAGCTCCCATGTAGCCTCATCGGGACCATAGTGCTTCCATTGCACCTTTACCTGTCTGATGGCTCAGTTCCAGAGCAATGTTACCCTATTGTCTAGGATGCGCAATGGATCGGTTTGGAACTCTCCGTCAAGTTCCACCGGGATCACATCCCAATTAATCACATGGTTAGGATCATGTACATATTTCTTAAGCAACATACATGAAAAAAATTATGAGCTCTAGTGCTAGCAGGCAATGCAAGTCTATATGCAACTGGCCCTATTCTTTCAAGCACTTCAAATGGCCCACAATATCTAGGTGATAGCTTGGCACAACTCCCAAGCTTCAAGGAACTCTTCATTGGCTTCACTCTAAGATACACATGATCCCCAACACTGAATTCCCTAATTACCCTATGCTTATCTACATAGCTTTTCTATCTATCCTGGGCTATTTTTAAATTCTGCCTGATCTTTGCAACCTCTTGTTCCATTTCCTTAAGCAATTCTGGCCCAAGTAAAATTCTGTTCATTGGATTGTCCCAAGTCACTGGTGTCCTACACCTTCTGCCATATAGAACCTCATATGGACTCATTCCTAATGATTCTTGCTACCCATTGTTATATGCAAACTCTACCAAGTGTAGATAATCCTCCCACTTTGATGGTTTGTCCATAACATACATGCGAAGCATGTCTTCAAGCACCTGATTTACTCTTTCTGTTTGAAGATGGTACGTGGTACTAAAGCTCAACTGTGTACCCAAATCTACAAAGAGACCTTTCCAAAAATTGGAAGTGAAGTTGGTATCCCTGTTAGAAATTATTTCCTTAGGCAATCCATGTAATCTGAAAATTTCCTTCATGAAAATATTTGCAATGGCATCGACTTTATGTGTGGACTTAACCGGTATAAAATGTGTTGCCTTTGTTAACTGGTCCACCACCACCATGATGGAATCATGTTGTCTCACAGTCATTGGCAATCCTGTAATAAAATCCATGGATATTACTTCCCCTTTCCATTCTGGGATTGGCAATGGATGCAATAAACCCATTGGGTGTTGGTGTTCAACCTTCACCTGTTGACATTTCATGCACCTAGAAATGTATTCAGCGATGTCCTTCTTCATTCCTGGCCAGAAATAATATTTTCTTGCTGTAGCAATAGTCTTTTGATATCCGAGGTGACCGAAGTACGGAACTTTATGGATTTCATCCATAATAATCCTCCTCAAATCTGCCATATTTGGAATATAGGCTCTATTCTTATAAGTAAGAAGTCCGTCTTCTTCCAACTGGTATCCTTCATACTTCTTTTCAAGGTCTTACTGCTGCAATTTGTCCCTTATCTACACATACACTTCGTCCTCAACAATATGGTTAACGATCTGCTGCCTCAAATCAGGTTGGCAAGTGCTAAGCGCTGCCACATGCATTTCATGTACTTTCCTGCTGAGTGCATCTGCTACCTTATTTTCTTTCCCTCTTATGTGTTTGATTTCAAAATCAAATTCACACAAAAATTCCAACCATCTAGATTTCCTAGCATTTAAATTTGGTTGATCAAATAAGTATTTCAGACCACAATGGTCTGTCCTTAGCTCAAATTTCTTGCCCATTAAGTAATGCCTCCACATCTTTAAAGCATGTACTATGGCGGCAAGTTCTAAATCATGAGTAGCAAAGTTTTTCTCGTGCTCCTTCAACTTTCTCGACTCATATCATACCACGTGGTTGTCTTGCATAAGAACTCCTCCAAGTCCTTGGTTGCATGCATCGGTACACACCACAAAGTCTTTTTCTGGGTCTGCAATCTTCAAAATAGGTGCACTCGTAAGAAGATTCTTCAATTGCTGTAAACTTTCCTCACATCTGGGTGACCATTCAAACTTTATCCCCTTCTTTTGCAAAGAAGTGATCAGGTTTGCAACCTTGGAGAATCCTTCAATAAACCTCTTGTAATAACCAGCAAGGCCCATAAAATATCTCACATCTGTCACATTCATTGGAGTTGGCCAATTCATAATGGCTTCAATCTTCTCAAGGTCCACAGATATTCCTTCGTCTAAGATAATGTGACCCAAATAATGAATTTTACCTTTATAAAAGTCACATTTGCTTAACTTTGCATACAGCTTATGCTCCCTTAGCAATTGCAATGTCATTCTCAAATGTTCTGCATGCTCTTCTTCATTCTTAGAATAGATGAGAATGTCGTCTAGAAAAACAAGAACAAACTTGTCCAAATACTTGCTAAAAACACTATTCATGAGACACATGAATGTAGATGGTGCATTTGTGAGACCAAATGGTACCAATACAAACTCATAGTGTCCATACCTTGTTCTAAAGGCTATCTTATGAATATCTTCCTCTTTGATTCTTACCTGATGGTAACCAGACCTTAAGTCAATCTTTGAAAATACCTTTGATCCTCTCATTTGATAAAAAAGGTCATCAATTCGGGGCAATGGGTATTTGTTCTTCACAGTAACTTTGTTCAACTACATGTAGTCAATACATAACCTAAGTGTTCCATCTTTCTTTTTCACAAATAGAACAGGTGCTCCCCATGGGGACACACTTGGCCTGATATATTTCTTTTCCAACAACTCTTGTAATTGCATTTTCAATTCTAGCAATTCCGGTGTACTCATCCTGTAGGGTGTCTTAGACACTGGTGCAGCTCCTGGCACAAGTTCAATTGTAAAATCAATGTCTCTCTTTGGAGGAAGTCCAGGAATCTCATTAGAAAAAACATCCCTAAATTCCTGCAATACGTGATAGTCGTCCAACTTAAGAGTTTCATTCTCTGTTGCCTCCAAAACATGGGCTACATACAATTGACAACCTTTCCTACAAAACCTCTTCAACTGCATGGCTGAAACCTGCCTAACAGAAGTCACCTTTGGAATGCCTTTTACAACCCTTGGGTTTCCTTCTTCGTCCATGCATTCAAAAGTTTTATTGTAGCAATCAAGTTTAACCTTGTGTGCTTCTAACCAATCCATTCCAATGAGGATATCATAGGAACCAAGTGGAAAAACATTCATATTTGCATAAGTGAATAGCCCGTCCATCTCTAAGGGACATTTCTCTACAATTTCACTAACTTTTCTCTTGGTTCCAGTGGCTAGTTGAACTAACCATGATTTACTATGCTTTGACTCCTTAAAACCACAAATCTCAACAATTTTAGGAGTGATATAACTGTGAGTAGATACAGGATCAATCAAAATAGAAACAGATTGCTTAGCAATCTTACCTTCAACTTCAACAACAGTTGATTGATGATCTGCCTGGCGGTCGTCTAGTGCTGCATAAATTCTAGGAATTGTCCTCGCCACTTGACCCACAGTTTCAACTCCTTGTATGTTGTGAACTTGATTTGCATTCCCATTCCGATGTGGGCAGTTCCTAAGCATGTGGTCTCCTCCATAACCCCAACATTCAAGTGGTTCTCTTGGCTCCTTTGGATCTCTTGGCTTGTCTCCCATCATCCTAGTTGGTTTAGTCACCACTTGTGATGGCTGCCTTTGCTTATTTCTGATATGAGGAGGTTTGAAACCTTTCTTCCTTTGGTCAAACTTCTCATTCCTCTTTTCCTTCCATGCCTTATGGAAATCAGGTTTGCTTTTGCTTTGATCGTAGCAATACTTGGCCTTCCTTATTGCCTCCTCTAGAGTTCGAGGATCGTCAAACTCAATCCTATCTTTATATGACTGAGGTAGCCCACTTCTAAAACGTTGAATTTCCACATTATCATCTCGAATATACCTGACATACCTCAGCAGCTCCAAGAACTTGTTTGCATACTCTTCCATGGTCAATTGTCCCAATCCCAACTCATGGAACTCTTTGATCTTGTCATCATAGTACCTATCAGAGAGGTACTTCTGCTTGAAGTATTTCTTGAACTGCTTCCACCCAATCTTTCTTTCATTGATCTTCTTCACTTGCATGATATGATCCCACCATATAGATGCTCTTCCATTCAAGTTGAAGATGGCGATCCTTGCCTTCATATTTCCAAAGTAGTCTTGGAATTGGAAATACTTTCTCATCCCAAGAAGCCAAGCTTCAGCTTCTTGACCATATTTTACCTCTCCATCAAATGTAGGAGGTTTTGCCTTCTTAAATTATCCATGTGAATTGTTCTTGTAATGCCTCTTTCTCTTATTCTTGCGGGATGAAGAGCTTGAACCTTCAATGGATTCTTCAGAGTCAGATGATCCACTAGAAGAGATTTCTGGAGTATAGGTTCTGTCTCTAGAAACTCTTCTTGATCTATTGGTCCTCTTGCGGGAATTCCTCCTTGAACTACTACCACTCCTTTCTGGATTTGATGTCTGATGCCCAGAGTTTATTTTCCTTTGGATTTCTGTCAAACTCTACAACATGGCTGCATTCAACTGATTTTGTTCTTCCTGAGCTTTAATCATCCTCTCATTATCTTCTCTATAACTTTGCAACTCCACCCTTAGGCTCCTCATGGTGGCTACAATATTTGGGGGAGTCTCTCGATTTATTCTCCCATTGGATTCTGTTTCAGCATTCTCAACATGTATATTTTCCCCCATGGCATCTATCTCAGGCTCATATGGATCCTGTGCATCATCCATGATGTTGATATTCTTGGCTCAACCGAGACCAAAACTTTCCAACTATACTTATCTGGAATGTTGCTTTGATGTGACTATAATTCTGCAAAATGTGTTTACACACACAACTGTTAGCTACATTATAATACCATAATTTATTTGCATGTATGTGGAAAATCCTATATTGACAACTTTGTCCAATCATAGACTTTCTCACAATCAATGATAGTCTCAGGGGGGACGACGGGGGCCACTGCAGGGCGGGTCGAGGGCACAGACCTCGTTTTTTTTTTGTAATTCTTTTGATTTCACGTAATCTGGCGCATAACTTTCATGGTGATTTTCCATTTTCAGCACCTGAAAATCTTAGTGAAAAGTTGTTATATTTTCCCCGTTTGGCGCAATGTTTAAGGTTAAAATGACCGCCTCTGCCACAATTACTAACAACATGCCGGGCACTTTGGCAAAGGATTTATCTTTAAAATTTCCGCGAGTCCTATCGCCAAGTTTTCCGTCGCGCACCGCGCATGGTGCAAACTTTACCCTTAAATTTTCCGCAGGTCCTATCGTCAAGTTTGCCGCCGCGCACCGCGCATGGTGCAAACTTTACCCTTAAATTTGCCGTGGGTCCTATCGCCAAGTTTTCCACCACGCATGGCGTAGACTTTACCCTTAAATTTGTCGTGGGTCCTATCGCCAAGTTTGTCGCTGCGCACCGCGCATGGCGCAGATTTTATAGTTAACTTTCAATGCCGACTGTGTCACGAAAATTAGTGTTAATTATGCCGCTGCGCATGCAAAACTGAATGCTAAAATCACCGACAGAGCCTTTAGCAGAACTCATAATTACTTAGAAAAGAAATTACAAATTTTCACAGATAGTTAGAAATTTTTCTGGAACGTTCCCTTCATTTCTTTACAGAGATGAGTTACTATAGATCAAACTTGCATAAAAACAGTAAAAGAATTCCAAGAACTTGCATCTCTGAAAAGGGATTTTCTTTTCATTTAAAATTCAACAATCCAACCAATGGATTCACAATCAATCTTCAAACACCCAACAAACATGGAAAAGGAAACTCATGAGCATAAGGGCATAATTCGCAAGCTTTCCTCGCTTCTGAAAACCATCAATTGACCACATAAATGTTGGTTCATTGTAATTAACAAACATCATTAAGGTATGGGGCTGTAACAACCAACTGTTCAGGCTTTCAATCATGAAATTAACACACAAAAACTCATACCAACCATGCCCAACATTCAATTTCATGCATTCAAAGCATCATGGACATCCAAGGGAAAAGGAGTCATAATTCATCAAGGCCTCAAGCACATGATGCGTTATCTAATATGCACAACAATTAGCAACAAACAACAACCAACACACAACAACATACCCCATGCACAACACAAAAAATCATATTTTCCTAATATGTTGTGTGGATGTCGGCGCAACAGCCTCAGTGTTGTTATCCTTGGGCTCTGATACCATTCTGTAATGTCCCCTCCCATCATACTAGCATGGGAGAGAACATCACTCTAATTCCGGACATCTAGTCCCATACTTAGTAAACAAAGGTTCATATAAAATGAAGATGGACATATGGAAATGCATAAATCTTTGAAAACACAACAGAATTAAATTCTATTACACATCCATTATACATTCAAGATATTCATGTCATTCATCAATTAAAACAATACATAATTAGCACATGAGAGTACTTATCTTAAAACAAAGTAGTCCCTAAGAAACCAGCTATGCATCTGCAACGTTCCACCCAACCATAGGCCAGTTGTGCTTATCAATCTCTTGATACAACTGCCTCCCCCAAGCTGAGCATGATTTCTACAAGGAAGAAGGAAACAACAAACTCACACATGGCCAAAATACACCAAAATCGGCCAAGCCAATCAGCAGTTGGGTTTATCAGGCTGCTAGGAGATGGAAAAGGAAGAATTGCTAAGCTAGTAATCTCAAGCACAGAGCCATGGATACCTCTACAAGATCTATCTAACTTGGCACCCACAATACCTACACACCCAACACAAGGAAGTATTCTCTTCACTACTACACAGTCCCTCAAGCCATACCTTCCTTTCTAGTGCTCTCAGGGTGTGCATAGAAAAGTAGCCAAAGCCCTCTTGATCTTCTTGAGAGGTTATTTCCCCACTGGGTTTATCAAGCCAATTCTGTCCACTACCACTCCAAACTTCTTGCGCACAGGTTCAAACCAAAATAGGGATGCACATAACAGCAAAAGTATAAGTGTTGGGCATGAAGAAATGTTTTTACACTGAGATGCCCAAAGATGGGGTTTTCATTAGCTTCATAAAAATGTGGGAAACCCAAAAATGAAAATGGAAGATGGGGAACAACCCTGGGAAGCCACGTCCGTTTTCAAAAAAAACGTCCATGGACATTCTAGGGCAAAAACGACCTCCATAACAGTCCCAAATCGTGGTCCTCCTCTCCCAACCATTGTGCAAAACAAAAATGAGTTCCCAGGCATGGAAAATGCAGGAAAAATGGTGAAAAACGTGATGGGGAAAGCCCAGCTAGCTCAGACTACGTGAGAGGGAAAATGCCATGGGTGAAAGATGGCTTTGGGCACCATTTCATGGGTGTTTTCTTGCCCAAAAAGCAAAAATATGATTTTTCCAGATTGATGGCTTGCCCATACACGAAATTGACTGACATACCTCTCCATTCCCAAGGCATTAATTACCTCAACCAACTCTTGGAAGAATTAAATGATTGGGTGCATAACCCAAAATGGGTAGTTAGTGGTTTATGGGTTTTCTCATTGACACATGGATTAAAACCATTGGCTCAAGGGTTTGAATAATTTCCCTCCCTATTCCTTGTGAAATCATGTCCCCATCTCTTTGTTGCATTGCATAGCTAGTTGTGGGTATTTCATTAAAATTTGTATTTACATGATGTATTAATTTACATTGTGCATGTCCAACACAAGAACCATATGCATCTATTTTTAATTTCCGATACATACAAAGCTAAATCGATGGCAGGGCCTTGGCCTTGAGCTCCTCACCATGATTAGATAACAATATTTACATCATTTACGATTTAATGCAATGGTGGTCAAAATGGGGATGATACATTATCATAAAGACTTGGTAACTACTTTAAGGAATACAATGCAAGATTATTTGTTTGATGAAGTTTGATAGAATTGGAAACCATCATTAAGAAGACTTGTTTGCAAATCTGAAAGGAATCATTTATAAGGATTTGATTGTAGATGTAAGAGCTAGTTCATGAGAAGTGCTTTTAGTCTATCTGAAGCAAATCTATGACTGTATCGTCACATTCAAAATATATATTTTTTTTAACACTTCCATGTATCGTCTCTATATCGACGAACATCGATGTAGGCTATAGAAAATGTTTCCACGCAGTTGCTGAACCTGCCACAAAAGTTTGTGAATGCCAACATGGATACTGCGACTATGATTCATGAAACTATAAAATATCTTCCACGTAGGTGCTGAACCTGCCACGAAAGTTCGGGAATCCATGCGTGGATACTAAGACGATGATTCGTGGAACTATAAAAGTAGCATCCACACAGGTGCTGAATCTGCCATGAAAGATTGTGAATGGATGCGTGGATACTGCGACGAACATTCGTGGAAGGTTCAACACCTGTGTGGAAATTTATAGAAGTTGTGCGTCGATATAGCAATGAAATTGCGTGGCAGGATTCATTTTATGTAGATATGAGAACTGTTGTGTTGTTTACATGTGGCAACAATGAAGCGTTGCTATTTCCATGACGTGGAATTTTCGTCCCTATATCCACGGATCTCTTTCCACAAAAAAAACAAACCCCAATCGTTGCAACAGGGACGAAAATTCATGGCTATTACAACAAAATTTTGTGTCAAATTAGACCATATGTAGTAGTGGTTGGTTTGATGAAATCATGAAGGCATGATGTCATATGGGGCATGAATTCTATAATTGATTTAGCTTGGGACCAGGTATTGCGTGATGTTAGGGATACTCATTAGAAAACATGCCAACTTCTTGGATCACCTTGGCATATGTGATCCAAGAGATTAGTCTTGGAAGCAATACCAATTTCTTAGATCACCTTGGCATATGTGCTAGTGGGTATCTTGGAATAGATAAGGAAACTATTCTACAATTTCCCGTGAAAGGGGAATTCAGATGGTAGGGCCTATTCATATGTATCCTAGGAAAAGATAGCTCTTCCTAAATATATTGGAATATGGGGTTTAAAAAACCCATATTAATTTGGAAAGGCCTTAGTGACAAAGGGGATTTGGAGAATTTTGAAACATGAAGGCATGTAGGTAAAATTAGTCGATCACAAATATATATACCCTCTCACCATAGAGGAATGGTTCTGAACAAGAGAAAATACCACTAGAAATGTGTTGGTGATGTGGAGGGCTATATTATCAATCTTTGAATTGATAGGGACTTGGTTAGTATGGAGAGTTGGGAATGGAAGAAGTCTGCAGATAGGATATGATCCTTGGATTGGTAGTACAATTCACAAGCTTCTAGATAACATTATTGGTTCTATTAGGGATAAAGGTAATTTTTTTTGTTCCAAGTTGGAGAGAGAATTAATTCTACTCCACTATCTCAGGTTTGGTTAAGGGCATAGGATCTGGAATTCGAGGAAGAAGATAGAAATACTTGGAATATATGCATTAAATATTTTCAAGATTGTAATATGGATAGAGTGGATAACTTGGTATGGTATATAAATGTTTCAGGAGGGATCGACACTCCTATTTTAGGTTATATATTCTTGAGAGAGGAAGAAGACCACCCTGAGGTTCCTTGGTGGATCTTGGTTATATGGAAGCTAAATTGTCCTTTAAAATTTAAGTTGTTTATGTGGATGATATTACACAATAAAGTTACTTTTTGGGAGGTGATGATAATAATATTTTGGATAGGTCTAGGAAGGTGTCCCCTCCATAAGGAAAATAATAAATACATTGAGCATATTTGTATTTTGTGTCCATATATAAGGAGAATGTGGGTCCATGCATCACATGTTACCGGGATAAACTTCATTTGGAATGGATTTCAATTTCAAGATGCTTTCCAAATATGGATAAATAATGGTATATTCAAAGAATACAAAGCTTTAGTAGCCTTAATGATATGGGGAACATGGATGGAAATAAATAGTTCCATATTTGATGACAATCATATGCTCCATAATTTTATGTCACAAAAATTCTAGTTATCCTCATGCTCCTCCCACAGTTTGAGGGTATAACAAAGTTTAGAAGGGTGGTGGAAGAAGCAATAAAAAGAACAGGTAGTTGGGCCTATTTTGATGGATCTTCACATGGTGTACTAGCTAGGGGGGGTGAAGGAGGAACATTTTATCTGTCATAACAACATTGGTACAAATTTGCAGCAGGTTTGGGCCAAAGTACAAATAATTGCACAGAAATGAAGGATTTAAAACTGAATATGTTGCTTGCACTATCAAAAGGAATTAGGAAGTTGCAGGTCTTTGGAGACTCAATGTTAGTAGTGGATGAGGTTAAAAATGTATCCAAAGAACATCTTCTTGTTATCCATCTATGAAGAACTGGTCCAATTTGTAGGCTTGGTTCTCCAACATGGTTCCACATTCCTAGAGAGAAATGCAAATCCATGGAATAAAAAATTCAACCTTGAATATGCCTGGGATATCTAGATGGTGTGAAGGTTTAGAATCTTCTCAACCCTTCCACTGATCAACTTTTAATTGGGAGGATTGTTCATTTTGAATAAATTTGTTAAAGGAATATGCATGATGCCTCTACTTTGTTGCAATACATTTATTTTCAACAAATACTGATCACAACACTCTTAAAGATCTGTTTGGGATGAATGTTGACAATGAGGATGCAATATCCTCTTCCACAAGTGCTAAAATTAATGATGTGTTTTATTTGTAGATCCAACAAAGGTTATAAAACATCCCATTACAACATGAAGGTGAGCACATAAATTGATATAGGTTCTAGGTGAAGAAGACCAAATGGCTAAAAAAAATGGGAGGTACTTTAAAGGGTGTAAACAACAATACATTCATAAAGAATGTTCAAGATCATGAGCGGCCTAGGGGACACTTTTCCAATAATTGTTTTCCAATACTATTGGAATATCCACTAATAAATTTGTGTTGTTTCATAGCTTCTTCTTTACAGTGGAAAATATGCAATATTTCCAAATACATGTAAATAATGTGGAAAAAAATGCCAGATTTGATAAATCTGCAAAGTAGCAATTTTAGACATTCCTATCTCTGTTTTATTTTAACCGTTGTTGGGTATATGATCATCAAAACACAAAAAACATATTTGATTCATGGGAACCATGTTCTGTGATTTTTTAATCGAAAGATTGGTCTCTTCTTTGCCCAACAAATTCGATACAAACCATGAGATTTTGAAAGATATGAGCCAAGTTTTCCCTTGCCGCTCTTTTATACCATTCATCGATGTTTTTGATTGGGACTAATAGGACACTATTATGTTTTCATGAATGTATTAGGTCTAATGAGTATGTGTCAACTTTTGGTGGTTGTTGTTGTTCTGTTCTTAAATGCTCATGAAGTTTGCGTGGTTGAGTTTAGTTTTGGTGTAGTATCTATTAACCTGTCAGAAGTGGTTCCATTATGCCTTTATGTCTTGACATCCCAATGCAACATGCAGATTTGTTTGCCAGAGATTTAAGGCCTCAATTAGCCATGCCACTAGCTTATTGTGGATTCTTTATTGCAGCTTTAAAACTAGGATTGCTTCTCGCTAAAATGTTTTGAATTTTGGTCGAGGTTATGCAGGGATTAGTTTTTAAGACAAAAAAATTTAAATGGAATCAAGTACTCATTGAGAAGGAAACCATTGTAATCATGTATAAAAACAGATATTTTTCCTAACTTAATGAGCCAGTTCTCCTAATGTATTGTCTTGACTGAAATTTGGATGTTTGTTTTCAATCTGTTATTCAAGCATTCAATCTCCTAGAAATTTAATATTGAAATCTTTATTTTTATGTCCCAGCATAGACCCTGTAAGTCATACCTCATGGGTCTTTCAGGTATAGTCTCACCATGGCAATAGTACATAAATGCTAGAGTAAATTTTCTATTAGAAATGGGCACCAAATATGAAACGGACCTTCCATCACAAATGGGCAAAATTTCTGATAGGAAAACTTCCTCTTCATTCATTGGATCTTCCCACCCAGGGATGTTTAATTGATTCAGAAGAATGTAATAGAATTTTTCATGAACGATGACCTGTTGGTATGAGTGTTAAGGTTGATCTCACTCTATATGAAAAAAAAGTATGAGTTCCCCAAAAGGATGCAATGTTTAAAAGATTGTATTATTCTCGACTGAGCTTGTAATTGTGATATTATTACTCATGCTTATGTTGGTATACAATCCATTCAAAAGGAAAATTTGACTCTCTCAACCGTACTTCAAAATTAAATAGGTATACCACTGAAACATCAAATGCGTGCAACACTTTGAACCACATTCTAGTTAGATAGAAACCCCAATGTAGATTGAATTAGAAATGAAACCCTCTTGGAAGATATAAACCCCAATGTAGAATGAATTAGGGCTTGGTCCTCACAGACTTGGGAGGCATTTACGGCTCCTCTTATAGTTTCGCTACTTGGACTCCCTCTCCCCTTCCACAATTGCAAACCGCCTCTCCCACTACTTGCTCGTCGGGTCACTC